>CAWUFW010017173.1:0-274830 GCA_963921515.1 Calotriton arnoldi | reverse complement strand
TCGGACAGTCGCACAGCTAATTTTAACGCGATTGCATACATATTTTTGCACATTTTTCCGTACAAGAAATGTACTCTTAAATACGATTTACTGTTTTTTAAATCGTATTTGCACTCCGCGACCTACTTGCCTCCCAGCGTTTCTGGTCCGCCGCGCACCCCGTGCCGATTGTGCGCAGGCACGCGTGCCACACTCACCTGTCTCCACCCCACCGGCCGGCCGGCCGCGCGTGGCGGGAGCCGAGAGAGACGAAACGGAAGTTTCTCCCGCAGGCGCTGCGTTCGAAGGTTTGCTTGCTGCCGCGGTGGGGGGGACTTTGACCGATTTAAAAACAAAAGCACTCGCAAAGCATTTTTAACCAATAGTCGGACAGTCGCACAGCTAATTTTAATTGAATACTGCACAAGCATATTTTTGCACATTTTCCGATAAGAAATGTACTCTTAAATAGCCGATTTTACTGTTTTTAAATCGTATTTGCACTCCGTTGACCTTACTTGCTCTCCCCAGCGCTGGTCCTTCACGGCATCCCAGCGATTGTGCGCAGAACGTTGTAGGTCACAATCACACTCATTCCACTCCCACTTCCGGGGCTGGTTGCCGTGCTGGCAGGTGGAGCCGAGAGAGGTTTTAAACAAATGCAGCCCTACACGCGCAGCGGGCGCACAAGGCAAGCCCGTCTGCGCCCTCGACCGGGTCCGGGGCCGGCCGGGCATGATCATTGTCACGCAGCACGGCCAGAGAGCTGATATTCCATCAGGGTGTTTATCACATCAATGACACACCGCGCGCATCTAGAGAAAGTGATATCTTAATTATAGAAACACCTTTCCCCGAAATGATAGGAATAAACTACACTCTTACTACACCCCAAATACCGGCTGTTAAAACAAAGAAAATTCAGGAGTTAAAGGGCCTTATTGTTATTACCTAAACACTGCCTATGGTAAAACATCAACTGGAAATTTTCTCTAACTTGGATACAGATAAACAGATATTGTCCTTTTCACGGAAACGTGCTGATTGAGGAATTGCTCGACATTCGGCGTAATACTGATAAACGACATATCTCTGCAGACCACCCTCAAGTCAGAAAGCGGCGGCGGCGGTGGCATGCTACGGTTATTCACAAGTGACTACCAGCTTTACCTCCCAGGTCGTCGGGCCCTCCCTCAGTTGACGTTCAGTTTTAAAATTTGAATTTCCACAGTCACCTTTCGTCTGCGCCCTTTTTTTATAGGCCCTTCTAACATATGCCTATTATTCCCACAGGCACTGGGCGAAATGTTATCTCATCTGGTTATTAACCATGTGAATACTGATAATAGGTGACTTCAACTATTGGCCTTTCTGATGAAAAGGGAATGTTCCAGTTCGAAGCGAACTGACAGATCCTCTTAACTGGATGAATTGCACCCAGCACGTAAAGACCGCGACACATATAGCATATTTTAGACCAAATTTGGACATCGCACGAGAAATGCACTCCATCGTATTTCTCTCTGTATCTGGTCTGATCACCATCTCATAAAATTCTCCTCACTAACGTTTCCCCCCCAAACCCTATGCTTAAAGAATGTAATGTTCAGAAATTGGCGGTATAAACACTGACCAATTCAGACTATTACACACAGACATGGCTCCTCTCCACAGGAGCCAAGCTTGGACTCAGGCAGAGTATCAAGACATGGCTCACGAAGTTAGCCATCAAGCCGGCCTCTTAAGAAAATCAACACTATGAGATCCCATGATGCCCAACGTTGCTCTCAGACGACGAAAATAGGAAATTCTCTAAGACAGGCTGAACGTAGTTGGAGACGCCACTATTTCCCTGACAAGAGGGTTATTTATGTAACCCTACTGAAAGAATATAAAAAGGAGATCTCGTACTGGCGTGTAGAAAATTATTTTTCTAAGAAGATTCTCACGTTCTAACAAACCCAAAGAAATTTTCTCCATAGTAAACAAGCTTTCTAAACCAGATCGAATCATGCTGGAAGCCAGCTCCCACACAATATTTTTGCGACTCGCTTCAACTCTTTTTTCTTGGAGAAAATTGCCCATCAAAGCCAGTATTCCTTCTTCTACTTTCGCTATACCCGATCCAAACACTCACCGGATTGCTTCGGATGGACGAAATTCCTCCAATCTCTAAGGAGACTTTTTGGAATTTACTTTAGAAAGACCGACTCTGCCTCCTTCCGACCGCGTTCACATACTTCGAAGCTCTTACTATCTGCCCCGATCTCCTTCTCAACAACTCACTTAAATATGGCATTGTTCCTGATATTTAAAGCACAAATTCTTCCCATTCTGAAAAAAACCGGGCGCAGATCCGACAGTTCTACGTAACTATCACCCCATTCCTTGCTACCCTATCTGGGCAAGTCTTAGAGGCTTACGTGGAAAACTGCTTGAGCACATTCGTCGAATACTTCCACCAGCTCCTGGATTCCCATCAGGCTGGTTTCAGACCAGCTCATTCAAACGGAATTCGTTATACGACAGTTCTGGATGAATTAAGAAGGGAGTCGACAGTGTACTTCCCAAGCCTGTCCCTTAGATTTGTCAGCTGCATTTGACACGGTCGACTATACTATTCTGCTCGACCATGTCAGAAATGTCGGGATCCAGGGTATGGCGCTGAACTGGTTTCCTCCTTTCTCAGCAACCGTTTCCACAGTACGGATTGCCAACTTATCATTCAATGTAGGAACTGACTTGTGAGTCCCACAGGGGCTCCTCCTTTCTCTCTTTCGAACTTATATCTCTTGCCTTCTAATCCAATCCCTGAGAGAAAGCAAGATTGGTACGTTCAATTATTGGATGATCTCCAACTGGTGTTTGACATCAACTCATCAGCATCTTCAATTTCCCACTTCCAATCCACCATGATTTTTATACAACTGGATGAATTTCAACCAACTCCCAAGTTGAACCCCGACAAACTGAGCTGACTCTCACTGGTGGTTCTTCCCAACCCCTGGCACTCCAACTACTGCCCCTTGGGTAGCCCGGATGCCGGTGTTTGGGCCAAAAGCTTAGGGCATTGTGATCTCTAATGATTCGTCTATGAATGCCCGGCACTGGCGTTTGTTTCCGGCAAGTTTTTTTTCAACCGTTAGAGAATAAGGAAGATCAGTACATTTCTGTCCAGGAAGTTTAACCACGGTTATCCTAGCATTGGTTACTTACTGACCAGACTACGCCAATTATTATTGGGGCATCCCCGCCATCAATTGAGACGCTTGCTGGTTCAAAACCGTTGCCAGACTATTTTTCTCATCAACCAAAGCGGCAGCATGTGACCCTATTTTTGCAGCCACCGTTTCCGGTACAAGAGGTGCGCTTCAACTTGGGCTGCACCATCTTCAAAGCCCTTCACGGCAATAGCTCAGTTTTCATTCTCCCTACTCAAAGACACACCTTCCAGGGTTCATGATTTCGTCCTATCTAAATTATTAGCCATTCCTCCTTCAAACGCAAAAAGCATGGAGGCTCCAGATTCGCAGTTTTGGCTCCTCAATTCTGGAACTTCTTCGGTGGAGCTAAGACGGGCTACGTCGTATAAGCACACAGTTCAGGAAACTGCTTAAGACTCACTTATTCATCCAATCATATGACATTTAAACTCCTGCTTCCTGACAGCACCTGTCTGCCCTACCAGCGCCAAGAAACCGTTTGGTGTATGCGCTATATAAAAACTTTGTAACATAACTGAGGTGCAGATAGAGGCAAGAGAGGTGCAGAAAGAGGCAGATTATGTGCAGAAACACACAGGAGGGGTGCAGAAAGAGGCAAGAGGAAGTGCCGAAAGAAGCAACAGATGTGCAGAAGGAGGCAAGAGAACTGCAGGAAGTGGCAAGACAGTTGCAGAAACAGCTAAGAGAGGCACAGAAACAGGCAAAAGAACAGCATAAAGAGGCAAAAGAGGTACAGAAAGAGGCAAGAGAGATACAGAAAGAGGGAACAGAGGTACAGAAAAGGGGCAAGAGAGGTGCAGAAAGAGGCAAAAGGGGTGGGGAAGGAAGCAAGATAGGTGCAGAAAGAAGCAAGAAAAGCGCTGAAAGAAGCAACAGAGGTGCAGAAAGAGGCAAGAGAAGTGCAGAATATAGCAATAGAAGTACAGAAAGAGGCATTAGAAGTGCAGAAAAAAGAAACAGAGGTGCAGAAAGAGGCAAGAGAGGTGCAGAAAGAGGCAAGAGAGGTACAGAAAGAAGCAAGACAGGTGCAGAAAGATGCTAGAGAGGTGCAGAAAGAAGCCAGAGAAGAGCAGAAAGAATCAATAGAGGTACAGAAAGAGGGAATAGGTGTGCAGAAAGAGGCAGGAGAAGTGCTTATAGAAGCAACAGAGGTGGGGGAAAAGGCAAGAGAAGTGCAGAAAAAAGCAACAGAGGTACAGAAAGAGGCAACAGAAGTACAGAAACAAGAAACAGAGGTGGAGAAAGAGGCAAGAGAGGTGCAGAAAGAGGCAAGAGAGGTGCAGAAAGAAGCAATAGAAGTGCAGAAAGAAGCAACAGAGATACATAAAGAGGCAAGAGAAATGCTGAAAGAAGGAACAGTGGTACAGAAAGAGGCAAGAGAAGTGAAGAAAAAAACAACAGAGGTGCAAAAAGAGGCAACAGAAGTGCTGAAATAGGCAAGAGAGGCACACAAAGAGACAAAAGATGTGTACAAAGAGAATAGAAGTCCAGGAAGAGGGAAGACAAGTGCAGAAAGAGGCAACAAGGTGCAGAAAGAAGTAATAGAGGTACAGAAGCAGGCAAGAGAGGTACAGAAAGAGGGAACAGGGGTACAGAAAAAGGCAAGAGAAGTGCTGAAAGAAGTAACGGAGGTGCAGAAAGAGGTAAAAAAGTGCAGAAAGAAGTAACAGATATGCAGAAAAGGCAAGAGAAGTGCAAAAAAGCAACAGAAATGCAGAAAGAGGCAAGAAAAGTACAGAAAGAAGCTACAGAGGTGCAGAAAGAGGCAACAGAAGTGCAGAAAGAGGCAAGAGAGGTACAGAAAGAAGCAACAGAAATGCAGAAGGAGGCAAGCGAAGTGCAGAAAGATGCAAAAGAGGTGCAGAAACAGGTAAGATGTTTGCAGAAAGAGGGAACAGGGGTGCAGAAAGAGGCAAGAGAGGTGCAAAAAGAGGCAAGAGGGGTACAGAAAGAGGCAAGTGGGGTGCAGAAAGAGGCAAGAGGCGTGCAGAAAGAGGCAACAGAGGTGCATAAAGAGGCAAGAGAGGTTCAGATACAGGCAAGAGACTTGGAGGAAGAGGAAAGAGAAGTGCTGAAAAAGGCAAGTGAGATGCAGAAACTTCAAGAGAAGTGATGAAAGAGGCAAGTGATGTGCAGCAAGAGGCAAAAGAGGTGGAGAAAGAGGCAGATTATGTGCAGAACCACACAGGAGGGGTACAGAAAGAGGCAAGAGAAGTGCAGAAAGAAGCAACAGACGTGCAGAAGGAGGCAAGAGAACTGCAGAAAGTGGCAAGAAAGTTGCAAAAACAGCTAAGAGAGTTACAGAAAGAGGGAACAGGGGTGCATAAAGAGGCAAAAAAGGTACAGAAACAGGCAATAGAGGTGCAGAAAGAAGCAATAAAGGTGCAGAAAGAGGGAACAGGGATACAGAAATAGGCAAGAAAAGTGCTGAAAGAAGTAACGGAGGTGCAGAAAGAGGCAAGAGAAGTGTAGAAATAAGCAAGAGGAGTGCAGAAAGAGGCAAGAGGGGTACAGAAAAAGGCAAGAGGGGTGCAGTAAGAGGCAACAGAGGTGCAGAAAGAGGCAAGTGAGGTGCAGAAACACTCAGGAGAAGTGCAGGAAGATGCAAAAGAAGTGGTGAAAGAAGCAAATGAGGTGCAGAAAGAAGCAAGAGAAGTGATGAAAGAGACAAGACAGTTGCAGAAAGAAACAATAGAGGTGCAGAAGAAAGCAGGAGGAGTGTGGAAAGAGGCAAGTGATGTGCAGAAAGAGGCAAGAGAGGTGCAGAAAGAGGCAAATGAGGTGCAGAAACACGCAGGAGGGGTGCAGAAAGAGGTAAGAGAATTGCAGAAAGAAGCAACAGATGTGCCGAAGAAGGCAAGAGAACTGCAGAAAGAGGCTAGAGAGTTGCATAAACAGGTAAGAGAGGTGCAGAAAGAGGGAACAGGGGTGCATAAAGAGGCAAGAGAGGTATAGAAACAGGCAAGAGAGGTGCAGAAAGAGGGGACAGGGGTACAGAAAGAGGCAAGAGAGGTGCAGAAAGAGGGAAGAGGGGTGCAGAAGGAAATAAGAGGGGTTCAGAAGGAGGCAAGAGTGGTGCAGAAAGAGGCAAGAGGGTGCAGAAGCAGGCAAGAGAAGTACAGAAAGGGGGAACAGTGGTACAGGAACAGGCAAGAGAGGTGCAGAAACAGGTTAGAGAGGTGCAGAAAGAGGGAGCAGGTGTACATAAATAGGCAAGAGAAGTGCTGAAAGAAGTTACAGAGGTGCAGAAAGAGGTTAGAAAAGTACAGAAAGAAGTAACAGATATGCAGAAAAAGGCAAGAGAAGTGCAAAAAAAGCAACAGAAATGCAGAAAGAGGCAAGAGAAGTGAACAAAGAAGCAATAGAGGGGCAGAAAGAGGCACCAGAAGTGCAGAAAGAGGCAAGAGAGATACAGGAAAGGACAAGAGAGGTGCACAAAGAGACAAGAGAGGTGCGGAAAGAGGAAAGATGAGTGCAAAAAGAGACAACAGGGGTACAGAAAGAAGCAAGAGAGGTGCAGAAGGAGGCAAGAGAACTGCAGAAAGAGGCAAGAACGTTGCAGGAACAGGTAAGAGAGGTGCAGAAAGAGGGAACAGGAATGCAAAAACAGGCAAGAAAGGAGCAGAAACAGGCAAGAGAGGTGCCGGAAGAGGGAACAGGTGTACAGAAAGAGGCAATATAGGTGTAGAAAGAGGGAAGAGGGGTGCAGAAGGAGATAAGAGAAATGCAGAAAAAGGCACGAGGGGTGCACAAAGAGGCAAGAGGGGTGCAGAAAAAAGCAGGAGAGGTGCTGAAAGAAGCAAGAGAGGTTCAGAAAGAAACCAGAGAAGTGCAGAAAGAAGCAACAGAGATATATAAAGAGGCAAGAGAAATGCTGAAAGAAGGAAAAGTGGTACAGAAAGAGGCAAGAGAAGTGAAGAAAAAAACAACAGAGGTGCAAAAAGAGGCAACAGAAGTGCTGAAATAGGCAAGAGAGGCACACAAAGAGACAAAAGATGTGTACAAAGAGAATAGAAGTCCAGGAAGAGGGAAGACAAGTGCAGAAAGAGGCAACAAGGTGCAGAAAGAAGTAATAGAGGTACAGAAGCAGGCAAGAGAGGTACAGAAAGAGGGAACAGGGGTACAGAAATAGGCAAGAGAAGTGCTGAAAGAAGTAACGGAGGTGCAGAAAGAGGTAAAAAAAAGTGCAGAAAGAAGTAACAGATATGCAGAAAAAGGCAAGAGAAGTGCAAAAAAAGCAACAGAAATGCAGAAAGAGGCAAGAAAAGTACAGAAAGAAGCAACAGAGGTGCAGAAAGAGGCAACAGAAGTGCAGAAAGAGGCAAGAGAGGTACAGAAAGAAGCAACAGAAATACAGAAGGAGGCAAGTGAAGTGCAGAAAGATGAAAAGGAGGTGCAGAAACAGGTAAGATGTTTGCAGAAAGAGGGAACAGGGGTGCAGAAAGAGGCAAGAGAGGTGCAAAAAGAGGCAAGAGGGGTACAGAAAGAGGCAAGTGGGGTGCAGAAAGAGGCAAGAGGTGTGCAGAAAGAGGCAACAGAGGTGCAGAAAGAGGCAAGAGAGGTTCAGATACAGGCAAGAGACGTGGAGGAAGAGGAAAGAGAAGTGATGAAAGAGGCAAGTGATGTGCAGCAAGAGGCAAAAGAGGTGGAGAAAGAGGCAGATTATATGCAGAACCACACAGGAGGGGTACAGAAAGAGGCAAGAGAAGTGCAGAAAGAAGCAACAGACGTGCAGAAGGAGGCAAGAGAACTGCAGAAAGAGGAAAGAGAGTTGCAAAAACAGCTAAGAGAGTTGCAGAAAGAGGGAACAGGGGTGCATAAAGAGGCAAAAAAGGTACAGAAACAGGCAATAGAGGTGCAGAAAGAAGCAATAAAGGTGCAGAAAGAGGGAACAGGGATACAGAAATAGGCAAGAAAAGTGCTGAAAGAAGTAACGGAGGTGCAGAAAGAGGCAAGAGAAGTGTAGAAAGAAGCAAGAGGAGTGCAGAAAGAGGCAAGAGGGGTGCAGAAAAAGGCAAGAGGGGTGCAGTAAGAGGCAACAGAGGTGCAGAAAGAGGCAAGTGAGGTGCAGAAGCACTCAGGAGAAGTGCAGGAAGATGCAAAAGAAGTGGTGAAAGAAGCAAAGGAGGTGCAGAAAGAAGCAAGAGAAGTGATGAAAGAGACAAGAGAGTTGCAGAAAGAAACAATAGAGGTGCAGAAGAAAGCAGGAGGATTGTGGAAAGAGGCAAGTGATGTGCAGAAAGAGGCAAGAGAGGTGCAGAAAGAGGCAAATGAGGTGCAGAAACACGCAGGAGGGGTGCAGAAAGAGGTAAGAGAATTGCAGAAAGAAGCAACAGATATGCCGAAGGAGGCAAGAGAACTGCAGAAAGAGGCTAGAGAGTTGCATAAACAGGTAAGAGAGGTACAGAAAGAGGGAACAGGGGTGCATAAAGAGGCAAGAGAGGTATAGAAACAGGCAAGAGAGGTGCAGAAAGAGGGGACAGGGATACAGAAAGAGGCAAGAGAGGTGCAGAAAGAGGGAAGAGGGGTGCAGAAGGAGATAAGAGGGGTTCAGAAGGAGGCAAGAGTGGTGCAGAAAGAGGCAAGAGGGTGCAGAAAAAAGCAAGAGAGGCACAGAAAGAAGGAAGAGAGGTGCAGAAAGAAGCCAGAAGAGTGCAGAAGAGTGCAGAAAGAAGCAACAGGGGTACAGAAAGAGGCAAGAGGTGTGCAGAAAGAGGCAAGAGAAGTGATGAAAGAAGCAACAGAGGTGTAGAAAGAGGCATGAGAAATTCAGAAAGAGGCAAGAGAAGTGCAGAAAAAAGAAACAGAGGTGCAGAAAAAGGCAAGAGAAGTGCAGGAAGAGGCAAGCGAGGTGCGGAAATAGGGAAGAGGGATTCAGAAAAAGGCAAGAGGGATGCAGAAAGAGGCAAGAGAGGTAAAGAAAGAAGCAAGAGCAGTGCTTAAAGAAGCAACTGAGGTGCAGAAAGAGGCAAGAGGGGTGCAGAAACAGGTAAGAGAGGTGCAGAAAGAGGGAACAGGGGTGCATAAAGAGGCAAGCGAGGTACAGAAACTGGCAAGAGAGGTGTAGAAATGGGGACAGGGGTACAGAAAGAGGCAAGAGAGGTACAGAAAGAGGGAAGAGGGGTGCAGAAGGAGATAAGAGGGGTTCAGAAAGAGGCAAGAGTGGTGCAGAAAGAGGGAAGAGGGTGCAGAAAAAAGCAACAGAGGCACAGAAAGAAGCAAGAGAGGTGCAGAAAGAAGCCAGAGAAGTGCTGAAAGAAGCAACAGAGGTGCAGAAAGAGTCAAGAGAAGTGCAGAAAAAAGCAACAGAGGTGTAGAAAGAGGCATGAGAAATTCAGAAAGATGCAAGAGAAGTGCAGAAAAAAGAAACAGAGGTGCAGAAAAAAGCAATAGAGGCGCAGAAAGAAGCAAGAGAGGTGCAGAAAGAAGCCAGAGAAGTGCAGAAAGAAGCAACAGGGGTACAGAAAGACGCAAGAGGTGTGCAGAAAGAGGCAATAGAAGTGCTGAAAGAAGCAACAGAGGTGCAGAAAGAGGCAACAGAAGTACAGAAAGAGGCAAGAGAGGTACAGAAAGAAGCAACAGAAATGCAGAAGGAGGCAAGCGAATTGCAGAAAGATGCAAAAGAGGTGCAGAAACAGGTAAGATGTTTGCTGAAAGAGGGAACAGGGGTGCAGAAAGAGGCAAGAGAGGTGCAAAAAGAGGCAAGAGGGGTACAGAAAGAGGCAAGTGGGAAACAGAAATAGGCAAGAGTGGTGCAGAAAGAGGCAAGTGAGATGCAGAAACTGGCAGGAGAACAGCAGAAAGAGGGAAGAGAGTTGCAGAAGCAGGCAACAAAGGTACAGAAAGAGGGAACAGTGGTACAGGAACAGGCAAGAGAAGTGCAGAAACAGGCAAGAGAGGTGCAGAAAAAGGGAACAGGGGTACAGAAATAGGCAAGAGAAGTGCTGAAAGAAGTAACGGAGGTGCAGAAAGAGGTAAAAAAAGAACCGAAAGAAGTAACAGATATGCAGAAAAGGCAAGAGAAGTGCAAAAAAAGCAACAGAAATGCAAAAAGAGGCAAGAAAAGTACAGAAAGAAGCAACAGAGTTGCAGATAGAGGCAACAGAAGTGCAGGAAGAGGCAAGAGAGGTATAGAAAGAAGCAACAGAAATGCAGAAGGAGGCAAGCGAAGTGCAGAAAGATGCAAAAGAGGTGCAGAAACAGGTAAGATGTTTGCAGAAAGAGGGAACAGGGGTGCAGAAAGAGGCAAGAGCGGTGCAAAAAGAGGCAAGAGGGGTACAGAAAGAGGCAAGTGGGGTGCAGAAAGAGGCAAGAGGGGTGCAGAGAGAGGCAACATAGGTTTAGAAAGAGGCAAGAGAGGTTCAGATAGAGGCAAGAGAAGTGGAGGAAGAGAAAAGAGAAGTGCTGAAAGAAGCAACAGAGGTGCAGAAAGAAGCAAGAGAAGTGATGAAAGAGCAAGTGATGTGCAGAAAGAGGCAAGAGAGGTGGAGAAAGAGGCAAATTATGTGCAGAACCACATAGGAGGGGTACAGAAAGAGGCAAGAGAAGTGCAGAAAAAAGCAACAGATGTGCAGGAGGAGGCAAGAGAACTGCAGAAAGTGGCAAGAAAGTTGCAAAAACAGCTAAGCGAGGTGCAGAAAGAGGGAACAGGGATAGAGAAAAGAGGCAAGAGAGGTGCAGAAAGAGGCAAGAGGGGTGCAGAAAGAAGCAAGATAGGTGCAGAAAGAAGCAAGAGAGGTACAGAAAGAAGCAACAGAGGTCCAGAAAGAGGGAAGAGGCGTGCCAAAGAGGCAAGAGAAGTGCATAATAAAAGCAACAGAGGTACAGAAAGAGGCAACAGAAGTGCAGAAAAAGAAACAGAGGTGCAGGATGTAGGAGAGTAGGATCTGCTTCACATGGGTACCCCCACTTTTTGCTGATGCTTCACTGTTTTTCGACTTTAGTCTGGCTGGGGCCCTGCTAATCAGAACCCCAGCCTAGCTACTTCCTCTCTAAAATGGTATCCATGTGCCTTAGTCACATCTCTGATTGGAATCTGGAGTGCCCTTGTAAGTCCCTAGTATATGGTATACTATGTACCCAGGGCATAGGTACCTCAGAGGCCTACCAGGGGCTGCAGCATGTATTGTGCCACCCCTGGAAGGCCAGCCAAAAGGACACCACAGGTCTGCTACTGCAGCCTGGGTAAGGTGGTGCATGCACCCCTTACTGTGATATAGGTTACCTATATCACTACATACATACACACATATAAACCTATAAGTCACTCCTATGGCAGGCCTTATCAATCCTGAAGGCAGAGTGCGTGGTTCCTATGTGAGAGGGTGCCCCTGCATGAGCAGGGCCCCTCTGCAGCGTTCGGAGACCCTTCTCTGATGCTGTTTGTAGTGCAGCCTGACCATATACTCTTAAGCGCATTATAACCTTGCGTTAAAATGCTAACTTTGGGATGGCTGCACGGAAACATGTCGTGTTTGGTGTCAAACATCTTGGAATACTACCCCCAGCCAGTTCTGGCGGCAGGGGTAGCATTCCACCCTTCTAGAGGGAGAGACATGTACACACCGGCCTGCCCGGTAACTTCTTTCCAAGCCCTGGCATTACAAAATGGATGCCGCTGCCACAGACACGAGTCTGGCCTCCTGCTGCTGACCAAAACTCCGGCAGGGGAGGCCTGGACAATAGGTTTCCTGTCCCAGGGAGGTGTAACCACCTCCCCAGACAGGATAGTGTGTATTGGGGCTGGGCGGGAGCACTCTCTGGTGCTTTGAAGTCCTGCACTGGGGGCACATTTGGTGTCCCTGTGCATACCCCAGTTCAAACCGGCTCAGGGGCTTCCAGCCCCTGCTCTGGCGTGAAACTGGACAAAGGGAAAGGGGTGTAGCCACCCCTCTGCCCTGACCCTCCCATAGGTGGGTCCCCAGAGTATGTCCAACCCCCTACCTTAGTATAAGTATGGGACCCCAGTCCTTAGGACTTTAGATTTACCTGGACGAAACTCTGATACAGAATCCTGGACCTTCGACGCTCTACTTTAAGATTAGAGGACTGAAGAATCTCCCTTGGGGTCAAGGAGTGACTCCCCTGCTTGGCAGGCACCAAAGAAGCAATTGTCCGGTCTGCATCGCCGAAGCTCCCGCCGGACGCCGAAGTCTTTGCATCACCAGAGGTAGATTTTCAGACTTCTCCGAGGCTGCCCTGAGTCCCCAGCAAAGCTGAGGCCCGTAGCTGTCGTGGGTAATGTGAAACCGTGACCCCTGGACACCAAACACATTTGCAAGTGCATCCTCTTCCTGGGATTCCACGAAGTTGTGCTTTGGGCTCCGAGTAGCCCCCGCCTCCAGCACCGACTGCACCGAAAATCACTGGCCTCCACTCCATGAGTGTCCCGTGAGCCAGCTCCAAGTGCGTCCACTCGAGGCTCCTTCGCGGTCGCTAGTCCGTTGGCTAGTAGGCCCTCCCGAAGGCCAATCTTATCCTGCTTGGGCTTCCCTGGTTGCTCCAGGCGTGCCCTGACTTACCCTTGCTGGGTGAGTCCCTCAGACCTTGCTGGTCTGCACCACCGTCCTTCTTCTATTTCCAAGAGACTTGCCGTTGCCAAGGCTTGTTGGGTCTAATCTGGTCGCCGATACCTCAGCAATCGACAAACGTTGTGGGAAAGCTTGATTCCAGCTCCTGGTTGTCGTCGACACCTCCTGGACCTCGTGGCTGAAGAGTCAAGACGACCATCAACCTACCTGAAGCACCCGACATCGGTGGGCATTCGCTCATCGCCTTCCTGGTCACTGGCTAGTGACCCAGACTCTGTCCCCTCTGCTTTCAGGTTCTTCAGATCTTCGATCCACCTTTGGATCCACCCGAACACTTTCGACTTGGTCGCCAGCAGCACTTTGCAGCAGATCGCCATTGAAAACGACGACGAAACCCGACCCCGAAAGACACCTATGCACCCGGCTTCCCTGGGTGAGGTAACTCGAGTACTCCGGTGCTCCCGTGGGTATAGACTCTAGAACGACCTAGTTCTAAAAGGGTTTGCTCCAAGTCCTCCTCTAAGTGTCCCTTTTCTTTAAACTTCCAACCGCGACTTTCCCCATAGAAGTCAACGGCGATTCGCGGCTGTGTTATCACACTGCACGCGTCCCCCGTGGGTCCCCTGTGTCACTACCTTGGGTGGTTCCTTGTGGTCCAAGCACTTCTACAGGCTCTAGGCCTTGTGTCTAGCTCAGTCGTGGTTCTTATACCACTTTATTGGTATATGGTTTGGTACGCCCCTAGGGCTCAAACGTGTATTTGTGCTATTACTGTTGATAACTAACTTATAACTTATGTACTTCGAACTCTAGCCTCATAAAGAGACTAGAGGGGTGTGTTTAGCAATAAATACATATATTTTGAATATATACCTGGTGTGGTCCTCTTTCATTTGGTCACTCAAGAGATTATAGACTGGTAAAACAAGCTGCTTTACATTCCTTCAAGACTTAGCCTGAAGGCTGCTCTCCATAGCTACCACTAGGATAGCTTTCAATAAAGGTTGTCTTTAACCTATCTCCAATAAGGGGTTGTTTGGACTGGTGCAAGGTGCCCACTATAATTAGTGGACAGCATATACCAGGCCAACTTCTCACATTGGTGTGCAGCGTGTGGGATTCCAGCTTGCTATTGTTTTACCAGATAATCTCAATTGAATTGATCAACTGAAAACCACTAAGGGTACCTAAGGTACATATAAATCAAGCTTAGTATACAGTAAGTTCTACTGAACTTAGAGTTGTGTGTTAAGGGATAGCACACCCTTTCTACAACTCAAGAGAGTTTAGTAGGCCACACTAGAGTAGGTAGTGCATACACCACACCTCACTAGTAATGTCTTCAAAGCCAGGACCCAGTGAGTCCTTGCCAGAAGCCAGTGGGCTTCTTCCCTCCAAGTATGATAAACTCCCATTCTTGGAATTGAGAGCATTATGCAATACTAGGAAGTTGAAGGCAGGCAAAAGTGCCAGCACCCAGCACCTGAAGGAGGTGTTACTAGCTGATGATCTCAGCAGGCCCCTAGGGTCTGAAGGGGTAGGCAGAGAGGGTGGGGCAGAAAATGAGGAAGGGGCCAGGGGTGAAGAAACCCAGACCCCCCCCTCTGAAACTGGCCAGGAAGGTGAAAATGACCTTGACCTGGAAAACCCAATTCCTCCTGTGGAGGAGGAGGAGGAGGATCAGAATGACCTCCCCTTTGTCCCCCCAGGAAGAGTACTGAGTGTGCCCAGAAGGTCTAGATCTCCTTCTCAGGAGTCTAACCACTCTGACACCTCAATAGGGACCTCTGTCTCCTCTCATAGGAGGGAATCCTCTCATGAGAGGAGAAAGAGACTGATTCAGTATGAGCAAGCTCAGCTTGAACTCAGAAAACAGCAATTGGCTATAGACAGGGAGTCCCTAGATCTCTATAGAGAGAGACAAAAGATGGGACTAGAGTCCCATGGTGGCAGCAGTTTCCCCAGAGATAGGGAAAGGTCTTATGACCATAGAAACCTGAGCAAGATTGTCCCTCCCTACCAGAGTGGGGATGACATCCACAAATGGATAACTGCACTGGAGAGGGCCTGTAAAGTACAGAGGGTCCCTCAGGAGCAGTGGGCAGCAATCTTGTGGCTCTCCTTTGCAGACAAAGGTAGAGACAAGCTCCTCACTGTAAGAGAAGAGGATGCTGACAATTACAAAGTCTTGAAGAGTGCTCTAATTGATGGGTTTGGCCTAACAACTGAACAATACAGGTTAAAGTTCAGAGACACCCAAAAAGCACAGACTCAAGACTGGGTAGACTATGTGGATTGTTCTGCTAAGGCTCTGGAAGGCTGGTTGATGGGCAGTAAGGTATGTGACTTCACAGGATTGTACAATCTTATCATGAGGGAGCAGATTCTTAATAACTGTCAAACTCAGCTGTTGCATCAGTACCTGGTGGACTCTGATCTGACCTCTCCCCAAGAATTGGGAAAGAAGGCAGACAAATGGGTCAGAACCAGGGTGAGGCAGAAGGTACAGAACCAAGGTGGTGACCCTAAGAAGCAAGATTCGAAAAACTCTGATAAGGGTGGGGAGAAGGGTAAAGATCAAAAGTCTTCACAAGGCCCCCAAAAATCTTCTTCAGGTGGGGATTCACAGTCTAACAAAGGGAAAGGCCAAAAGAAACCATGGTGCAAGGTCTGTAAGCAAAAGACCCACTGGACCAGTGATTGCACCAAGTCCAAAGACTCTACTCCAGCCCCCACCAACGCCCCTAAGGCACCTGTTCCCCCTAGTACAGTTACAGTTGGTGGTGGGAGTACACAAGCCAAGGGTTTAGTAGGGTTGACCCTGGGTAAGGAGATGAGCTCTGACCTATTCAGAGAATTCACTCAGGCTGTCCTAGTCTGTGATGGAGGCATGGATGTGACCTCCTCTGTGAGCCCCAGTAATCTGGGCAAGTACAGACAACAGCCCTTAATCAATGGAAAAGAGGCTTTGGCATTTAGGGACACAGGGGCAAGTGTCACCATGGTGACACAAGACCTTGTGAATCCTGGGCAGATTATACTTGGTGAAATGTACCAAGTGACCAATGCTAGCAATGTCAGAACAGACCATACTCTGGCAGTTGTTAACTTCTCCTGGGGAGGGGTAACTGGCCTTAAGAAGGTTGTGGTGAGTGCAAACCTACCAGTGGAATGCTTGCTTGGCAATGATCTTGAAACTTCAGCTTGGGCAGAAGTGGAGCTCAGGACCCATGCAGAAATGCTGGGGATCCCTGCAGATGTGTTTGCTGTGACCAGGTCACAGAGCAAAATGTCTAACACTGAACAGGCCTTGGATTCTGGAATAATGGACCAAGTGCCCTCCAAGAAGAGGAGTAGTAGGGTAAAGGCAGTGCCTTCCCCTTGGCTCAGAAGGAAGATCAGTCTCTTGAGGGGGATGATCTCAGTCCTGAGGAAGGAACTGTCCCAGAGGAGCTTGAACCTGACCAGGTTGAGTTCTTGGGGACAGGGGCCCTTCCAGGGCAGATCTGAGCCAGGAGCAGCAGAGCTGCCCCTCTCTTGAACCCCTCAGACAGCAAGCTGCTGCTGAGGCTGCTGGGAAAGCTAGTGGTCCCCATACAGTGTATTGGGATGATGGACTCTTGTACTCAGAGTGTAGAGACCCCAAGCCTGGTGCCACCAGGAGGTTGGTTATACCTCTGAAGTTCAGGGGCTTCCTATTGACCCTAGCCCATGACATTCCCTTAGCAGGTCACCTGGGCCAGAACAAGACTTGGGACAGACTTGTCCCTCACTTTCACTGGCCCCATATGTCTGAAGACACCAAGGAGTTTTGTCGCTCCTGTGTAACCTGCCAGGCCAGTGGCAAGGCAGGTGGCACTACAAAGGCCCCCTGATACCACTACCTGTGGTGGGGGTTCCCTTTGAAAGGGTGGGGATTGACATTGTTGGTCCCATGGATCCCCAAACAGCATCTGGGCACAGGTTTATCCTGGTGGTAGTGGATCATGCCACCAGGTACCCAGAGGCTATTCCCCTTAGGACCACTACAGCACCTGTGGTGGCAAGGGCCCTCCTGGGAATTTTCTCAAGAGTGGGCTTCCCTAAGGAGGTTGTATCAGACAGGGGTGCTAACTTTATGTCTGGATACTTGAAAGCAATGTGGAAGGAGTGTGGAGTGACTTACAAGTTCACCACACCCTATCACCCACAATGCAATGGTTTAGTTGAGAGATTCAACAAAACCTTGAAGGGCATGATTAAAGGGCTCCCAGAAAAGCTTAGGCGAAGATGGGACATACTCTTGCCCTGCCTTTTATTTGCATACAGGGAGGTGCCTCAAAAGGGGTTGGCTACAGCCCTTTTGAACTTTTGTTTGGTCACCCTGTCAGGGGTCCATTGTGCTTGGTGAAGGAAGGATGGGAGTTGCCTCTCAAGCCCCCAAAGCAAGACATAGTGGACTATGTACTTGGTCTCCGCTCCAGGATGGCTGAGTACATGAAAAAGGCAACTAAAAACCTTGAGGCTAGCCAGGAACTTCAAAAAGCCTGGCATGACCAAAGGCTGTACTGACTGTTTACCAGCCAGGACAGAAGGTGTGGGTGTTGGAGCCAGTGGCCCCAGCAGCTCTCCAAGACAAATGGAGTGGACCCCATACCATTGTTGAACAGAAGGGTGAGGTTACCTACTTAGTAGACCTAGGAACACCCAGGAGTCCCCACAGGGTTCTCCATGTCAACAGGTTAAAACCATATGTGGACAGGGCAGACATGGGCTTGCTCATGGCTACTGATGAGGGACAGGAGGAAGAGAGTGACCCACTCCCTGACCTGCTCTCACAGAACCCTGATGATGGGTCAGTGGATGGTGTAGCCTTGGCAGGCAGCCTCACTACCCAGCAGCAGACTGATTGCAGACAGGTGCTCAATCAGTTCAGACACATGTTCTCACTGACACCCAGTCAGACCACCTGGTGCACTCATGAAGTGGACACTGGGGACAGTCTGCCTATTAAAAATAAGATTTATAGGCAACCTGACCATGTCAGGGACTGTATCAGGACAGAAGTCCAGAAAATGTTGGATTTGGGAGTTATTGAACCCTCAGATAGCCCTTGGGCTAGTCCAGTGGTCCTTGTGCCAAAACCTCACACCAATGGTGGGAAAAGAGAGATGAGGTTTTGTGTGGACTACAGGGGTCTCAATGCAGTCACTAGGACTGATGCCCATCCAATACCTAGGGCAGATGAGCTAATAGACACTTTGGCATCAGCCAAGTATCTAAGCACATTTGACCTGACAGCTGGCTACTGGCAGATCAGACTAGCTGATGATGCAAAGCCAAAAACAGCATTCTCAACCCCTAGTGGGCATTATCAATTTGTGGTGATGCCCTTTGGTCTGAAGAATGCACCTGCCACTTTTCAGAGGTTGGTGAATACAGTCCTTACAGGTCTGGAAGCCTATAGTGCAGCATATCTAGATGATATTGCTGTCTTTAGCTCCACCTGGGAGGATCACCTGGTCCACCTCAGAAATGTTTTACAGGCCCTGCAGAAAGCAGGCCTGACTATCAAGGCCACCAAGTGCCAGATAGGGCAGAGTCAGGTTGTGTACCTGGGCCACCTTGTGGGTGGAGGCCAGGTTCAACCCTTGCAGAGCAAGATCCAGACCATCATGGACTGGACTGCTCCAACTACCCAGACTCAGGTGAGAGCCTTTTTAGGCCTGACTGGGTACTATAGGAGATTTGTCAAGGGGTATGGATCAATAGTGACACCCCTGAATGACTTAACTTCCAAGAAAATGCCCAAAAAGGTTCAGTGGACAGTTAGCTGTCAAAAGGCATTTGATGACCTGAAGCAGGCCATGTGCACTGCTCCCATTCTACAGAGTCCTGATTACTCCAAGAAGTTCATTGTCCAAACAGATGCATCTGAATTGGGGGTAGGGGCTGTACTGTCACAATTGAATGATGAAGGTCAGGATCAGCCAGTAGCTTTTATTAGCAGAAGGCTGACCCCTAGAGAGAAACGTTGGTCAGCCATTGAGAGGGAGGCCTTTGCTGTGGTCTGGGCTCTGAAGAAGTTGAGGCCATACTTGTTTGGTACTCACTTCCTTGTTCAAACAGACCATAAGCCCCTCTTATGGCTAAAACAAATGAAGGGTGAAAACCCCAAACTGCTTAGGTGGTCCATTTCCCTACAGGGGATGGACTTCACAGTGGAACATAGACCTGGGAGTAACCATGCCAATGCAGATGGACTCTCTAGGTACTTCCACTTAGAACATGAAGACTTAACTGGGCAAGGTTAGTTTAATGTCCCTACGTTTGGGGGGGTTGTGTAGGAGAGTAGGATCTGCTTCACATGGGTACCCCCACTTTTTGCTGATGCTTCACTGTTTTTCGACTTTAGTCTGGCTGGGGCCCTGCTAATCAGAACCCCAGCCTAGCTGCTTCCTCTCTAAAATGGTTTCCATGTGCCTTAGGCACATCTCTGATTGGAATCTGGAGTGCCCTTGTAAGTCCCTAGTATATGGTATACTATGTACCCAGGGCATAGGTACCTCAGAGGCCTACCAGGGGCTGCAGCATGTATTGTGCCACCCCTGGAAGGCCAGCCAAAAGGACACCACAGGTCTGCTACTGCAGCCTGGGTAAGGTGGTGCATGCACCCCTTACTGTGATATAGGTTACCTATATCACTACATACATACACACATATAAACCTATAAGTCACTCCTATGGCAGGCCTTATCAATCCTGAAGGCAGAGTGCGTGGTTCCTATGTGAGAGGGTGCCCCTGCATGAGCAGGGCCCCTCTGCAGCGTTCGGAGACCCTTCTCTGATGCTGTTTGTAGTGCAGCCTGACCATATACTCTTAAGCGCATTATAACCTCGCGTTAAAATGCTAACTTTGGGATGGCTGCACGGAAACATGTCGTGTTTGGTGTCAAACATCTTGGAATACTACCCCCCGCCAGTTCTGGTGGCGGGGGTAGCATTCCACCCTTCTAGAGGGAGAGACATGTACACACCGGCCTGCCCGGTAACTTCTTTCCAAGCCCTGGCATCACAAAATGGATGCCGCTGCCACAGACACGAGTCTGGCCTCCTGCTGCTGACCGAAACTCCGGCAGGGGAGGCCTGGACAATAGGTTTCCTGTCCCAGGGAGGTGTAACCACCTCCCCAGACAGGATAGTGTGTATTGGGGCTGGGCGGGAGCACTCTCTGGTGCTTTGAAGTCCTGCACTGGGGGCACATTTGGTGTCCCTGTGCATACCCCAGTTCAAACCGGCTCAGGGGCTTCCAGCCCCTGCTCTGGCATGAAACTGGACAAAGGGAAAGGGGTGTAGCCACCCCTCTGCCCTGACCCTCCCATAGGTGGGTCCCCAGAGTATGTCCAACCCCCTACCTTAGTATAAGTATGGGACCCCAGTCCTTAGGACTTTAGATTTACCTGGACGAAACTCTGATACAGAATCCTGGACCTTCGACGCTCTACTTTAAGATTAGAGGACTGAAGAATCTCCCTTGGGGTCAAGGAGTGACTCCCCTGCTTGGCAGGCACCAAAGAAGCAATTGTCCGGTCTGCATCGCCGAAGCTCCCGCCGGACGCCGAAGTCTTTGCATCACCAGAGGTGGATTTTCAGACTTCCCCGAGGCTGCCCTGACTCCCCAGTAAAGCTGAGGCCCGTAGCTGTCGTGGGTAATGTGAAACCGTGACCCCTGGACACCAAGCACATTTGCAAGTGCATCCTCTTCCTGGGCTCCCACGAAGTTGTGCTTTGGGCTCCGAGTAGCCCCCGCCTCCAGCACCGACTGCACCGAAGATCACTGGCCTCCACTCCACGAGTGTCCCGTGAGCCAGCTCCAAGTGCGTCCACTCGAGGCTCCTTCGCGGTCGCTAGTCCGTTGGCTAGTAGGCCCTCCCGAAGGCCAATCTTATCCTGCTTGGGCTTTCCTGGTTGCTCCAGGCGTGCCCTGACTTACCCTTGCTGGGTGAGTCCCTCAGACCTTGCTGGTCTGCACCACCGTCCTTCTTCTATTTCCAAGAGACTTGCCGTTGCCAAGGCTTGTTGGGTCCAATCCGGTCGCCGACACCTCAGCAATCGACAAACTTTGTGGGACAGCTCGATTCCAGCTCCTGGTTGTCGTCGACACCTCCTGGACCTCGTGGCTGAAGAGTCAAGACACCAGTCAACATACCTGAAGCACCCAACATCGGTGGGCATTCGCTCATCGCCTTCCTGGTCACTGGCTAGTGACCCAGACTCTGTCCCCACTGCTTTCAGGTTCTTCAGATCTTCGATCCACCTTTGGATCCATCCGAACACTTTCGACTTGGTCGCCAGCAGCACTTTGCAGCAGATCGCCATTGAAAACGACGACGAAACCCGACCCCGAAAGACACCTATGCACCCGGCTTCCCTGGGTGAGGTAACTCGAGTACTCCGGTGCTCCCGTGGGTATAGACTCTAGAACGACCTAGTTCTAAAAGGGTTTGCTCCAAGTCCTCCTCTAAGTGTCCCTTTTCTTTAAACTTCCAACCGCGACTTTCCCCATAGAAGTCAACGGCGATTCGCGGCTGTGTTATCACACTGCACGCGTCCCCCGTGGGTCCCCTGTGTCACTACCTTGGGTGGTTCCTTGTGGTCCAAGCACTTCTACAGGCTCTAGGCCTTGTGTCTAGCTCAGTCGTGGTTCTTATACCACTTTATTGGTATATG
Source organism: Calotriton arnoldi (assembly GCA_963921515.1). Lineage (NCBI taxonomy): Eukaryota > Metazoa > Chordata > Amphibia > Caudata > Salamandridae > Calotriton > Calotriton arnoldi. Next base: position 253,388 of record CAWUFW010017173.1, on the reverse strand, counting down.
GTTTGGTACGCCCCTAGGGCTCAAACATGTATTTGTGCTATTACTGTTGATAACTAACTTATAACTTATGTACTTCGAACTCTAGCCTCATAAAGAGACTAGAGGGGTGTGTTTAGCAATAAATACATATATTTTGAATATATACCTGGTGTGGTCCTCTTTCATTTGGTCACTCAAGAGATTATAGACTGGTAAAACAAGCTGCTTTACATTCCTTCAAGACTTAGCCTGTAAGCTGCTCTCCATAGCTACCACTAGGATAGCTTTCAATAAAGGTTGTCTTTAACCTATCTCCAATAAGGGGTTGTTTGGACTGGTGCAAGGTGCCCACTATAATTAGTGGACAGCATATTCCAGGGCAACTTCTCACACAGGAAGAGGCAACAGAGGTGTAGAAAGAGGCAAGATAGGTGCAGAAAGAAGCAAGATGGGTGCAGAAAGAAGCTAGAGAGGTACAGTAAGAAGCCAGAGAAGTGCAGAAAGAAGCAATAGAGGTACAGAAAGAGGGAAGAGGTGTGCAGAAAGAGGCAGGAGAAGTGATGAAAGAAGCAACAGAGGTGCAGAAAGAGTCAAGAGAAGTGCAGAAAAAAGCAACAGAGGTGTAGAAAGAGGCATGAGAAATTCAGAAAGAGGCAAGAGAAGTGCAGAAAAAAGAAACAGAGGTGCAGAAAAAGGCAAGAGAAGTGCAGGAAGAGGCAGGATAGTTGCGGAAATTAATGAAGAGGGATACAGAAAAAGGCTAACGAGGGATGCCGAAAGAGGCAAGAGGGGTGCAGAAAGAAGGAAGAGAGGTAAAGATAGAAGCAAGAGCAGTGCTTAAAGAAGCAACTGAGGTGCAGAAAGAGGCAAGAGGGGTGCAGAAACTGGTAAGAGAGGTGCAGAAAGAGGGAACAGGGGTGCATAAAGAGGCAAGAGAGGTACAGACACTGGCAAGAGAGGTGCAGAAAGAGGTGACAGGGGTACAGAAAGAGGCAAGAGAGGTACAGAAAGAGGGAAGAGGGGTGCAGAAGGAGATAAGAGGGGTTCAGAAAGAGGCAAGAGTGGTGCATAAAGAGGGAAGAGGGTGCAGAAAAAAGCAATAGAGGCGCAGAAAGAAGCGAGAGAGGTGCAGAAAGAAGCCAGAGAAGTGCAGAAAGAAGCGACAGGGGTACAGAAAGAGGCAATAAGTGTGCAGAAAGAGGCAAGAGAAGTGCTGAAAGAAGCAACAGAGGTACAGAAAGAGGCAACAGAAGTGCAGAAAGAGGCAAGAGAGGTACAGAAAGAAGCAACAGAAATGCAGAAGAGGCAAGCGAAGTGCAGAAAGATGCAAAAGAGGTGCAGAAACAGGTAAGATGTTTGCAGAAAAATGGAACAGGGGTGCAGAAAGAGGCAAGAGAGGTGCAAAAAGAGGCAAGAGGTGTACAGAAAGAGGCAAGTGGGATCCAGAAAGAGGCAAGAGTGGTGCAGAAAGAGGCAAGTGAGATGCAGAAACTGGCAGAACAGCAGAAAGAGGGAAGAGAGTTGCAGAAGCAGGCAACAAAGGTACAGAAAGAGGGAACAGTGGTGCAGGAACAGGCAAGTGAGGTGCAGAAACATGCAAGAGAGGTGCAGAAAAAGGGAACAGGGGTACAGAAATAGGCAAGAGAAGTGCTGAAAGAAGTAAAGGAGGTGCAGATAGAGGTAAAAAAGAACTGAAACAAGTAACAGATATGCAGAAAAAGGCTAGAGAAGTGCAAAAAAAGCAACAGAAATGCAGAAAGAGGCAAGAAAAGTGCAGAAAGAAGCAACAGAGGTGCAGAAAGAGGCAACAGAAGTGCAGAAAGAGGCAAGAGAGGTACAGAAAGAAGCAACAGAAATGCAGAAGGAGGCAAGCGAAGTGCAGAAAGATGCAAAAGAGGTGCAGAAACAGGTAAGATGTTTGCAGAAAGAGGGAACAGGGGTGCAGAAAGAGGCAAGAGAGGTGCAAAAAGAGGCAAGAGGGGTACAGAAAGAGGCAAGTGTGGTGCAGAAAGAGGCACGAGGGGTGCAGAAAGAGGCAACATAGGTTTAGAAAGAGGCAAGAGAGGTTCAGATACAGGCAAGAGAAGTGGAGGAAGAGAAAAGAGAAGTGCTGAAAGAAGCAACAGAGGTGCAGAAAGAAGCAAGAGAAGTGATGAAAGAGCAAGTGATGTGCAGAAAGAGGCAAGAGAGGTAGAGAAAGAGGCAGATTATGTGCAGAACCACACAGGAGGGGTACAGAAAGAGGCAAGAGAAGTGCAGAAAGAAGCAACAGATGTGCAGGAGGAGGCAAGAGAACTGCAGAAAGTGGCAAGAGAGTTGCAAAAACAGCTAAGAGAGGTGCAGAAAGAGGGAACAGGTATACAGAAAAGAGGCAAGAGAGGTGCAGAAAGAGGCAAGAGGGGTGCAGAAAGAAGCAAGATAGGTGCAGAAAGAAGCAAGAGAGGTACAGAAAGAAGCAACAGAGGTCCAGAAAGAGGGAAGAGGTGTGCCAAAAGAGGCAAGAGAAGTGCATAATAAAAGCAACAGAGGTACAGAAAGAGGCAACAGAAGTGCAGAAAAAAGAAACAGAGGTGCAGGAAGAGGCAACAGAGGTGTAGAAAGAGGCAAGATAGGTACAGAAAGAAGAAAGATGGGTGCAGAAAGAAGCTAGAGAGGTACAGAAAGAGGGAAGAGGTGTGCAGAAAGAGGCAGGAGAAGTGATGAAAGAAGCAACAGAGGTGAAGAAAGAGTCAAGAGAAGTGCAGAAAAAGCAACAGAGGTGTAGAAAGAGGCATGAGAAATTCAGAAAGAGGCAAGAGAAGTGCAGAAAAAAGAAACAGAGGTGCAGAAAAAGGCAAGAGAAGTGCAGGAAGAGGCAAGATAGGTGCGGAAATAGGGAAGAGGGATTCAGAAAAAAGCTAAAGAGGGATGCCGAAAGAGGCAAGAGGGGTGCAGAAAGAAGGAAGAGAGGTAAAGATAGAAGCAAGAGCAGTGCTTAAAGTAGCAACTGAGGTGCAGAAAGAGGCAAGAGGGGTGCAGAAACATGTAAGAGAGGTGCAGAAAGAGGGAACAGGGGTGCATAAAGAGGCAAGAGAAGTACAGACACTGGCAAGAGAGGTGCAGAAGGAGGGGACAGGGGTACAGAAAGAGGCAAGAGAGGTACAGAAAGAGGGAAGAGGGGTGCAGAAGGAGATAAGAGGGGTTCAGAAAGAGGCAAGAGTGGTGCAGAAAGAGGGAAGAGGGTGCAGAAAAAAGCAATAGAGGCGCAGAAAGAAGCGAGAGAGGTGCAGAAAAAAGCCAGAGAAGTGCAGAAAGCTGGCACAAGATTCAGGCAGACAATTTAATAGCCACATTACAGACGCTTCCCGCACCTAAATTTCAGGAAGGCAATATTGACTTAGAAAGCCAAACCCTCAGTAATACTCTGCAATCAGCTATCGATCAAATAACACCGGAACGCAGAGAAAGAACTAGACTTAAAAGCAAGGTGGCCCCCTGGTTTAATGAGGCACTCAGGGAAAGTAAACAGAGCCTTTGCAAAGCCGAGAGATGGTGGCGGAAAGCCTATGATCCTACTGAGTTAATTTCTTACAAAGCCACACTAACTCTTTATAAAAAATCCATTATAAACAGGAAAGCCGAATACTATGAGGCACGCATAACTAGAGGCTCCAAATAAACAAAAGGAAACTTTTAAGATCCTAAATGAACTTAGCAAGAAATCTGACGTAAAACCTGCAGCAACACCCTCAGACTGTAATGCACTACAGACTTTCTTTCTCCAGAAGGTAACAGATATCCTTCTGGAGATTGGGAAAACTCCTACCACCCTGAGCCCCATGGAGCTGTCTACATCCCCGCTCCCTTCTGGCCAGTTTCTGACCAGTTTCCCTCTACTAGATCTAGAATCTCTGACGTCCCTGATAAATAGTTCCAAATCAGGCTCCACGGCCGACCCGTTCCCGCCTAGGATTTTTCGAATGGCCCTTCCGGCCTTGGACTGCCAGATTCTTACCCTCCTCAACAACTCGTTGGCGACTGGTCAAGTCCCCTCCAATTTGAAGGAGGCTAGAGTTATCCCGCTACTAAAGAAATTGGGAGCAGACAAGGCCGTACTTAAAAATTATAGACCTATCTCTCAGCTCCCGTTTCTGGCGAAGGTTGTGGAACGTCATGTCCTGAAAACAACCTCGGCGTTCTTGGAAGAACACGAGCTTCTCCAACCCCGCCAGGCTGGGTTTAGAGCCCACCATAGTACAGAGCTAGTAATGCTATCTGTACTCGACGATCTCAGGATAAAGGCCGATAATAAAGAGTCGAGCGCCCTGATTCTCTTAGATCTTTCTGCGGCGTTCGATACGGTCAGCCATACAATACTACTGACCTGGCTATCGGACCTGGGCATCCGGGGGCACGCCTATAATTGGTTGGAATCCTTCCTACTAGGACGTTCGCAGAGGGTCCAACTTGGCGATCAGGTATCTGAAAAGGGTAACATCTCTTGCGGGGTCCCCCAGGGCTCCGCGCTGTCCCCGCTCCTTTTCAACATATACCTGCAGCCCCTGGTGGCCGCACTAACCGATATGGAATGTTGGGTCTTTAACTATGCGGATGATACTCAGCTTATCCTGAAGATCGATAACTCGGTCCGCGCCCAAGAGTCTGCTCAGAACATCCTCAGGTTTACAATAAACTGGATGACTGCAAACTCCTTAAAAATTAATCCTGATAAAACCGAAGTCCTAGCAATTCCGGCAAAAAATAACCCATGGAGTGGCTTGTTCTGGCCCCAAGAGCTGGGGCCTGTCCCAGCCCAGCACCAGTTGTAAAAAGCTTGGGAATTAAGATCGACTCCGAGCTCTCCATGATTAATCAAGTCAACTCGGTGGTGGGTACTTGCACTGGTCTGCTGAGACAACTGAGGAAGCTGGTTCCACTGCTCTCAGCTTCATCGCTGGAAACCATTGTAGAAGCAACCATCGTCTCGCAACTCGACTATGGCAATGCGCTCTATGTCGGGCTCCCCCAGAAACTTATGAATAAGCTACAGGTGGTACAGAATGATGCCGCCAGGCTGATTTTCAGGTTGCCTAGAAGAACTCATGCCACTCCTTTGCTGCGCAAACTGCACTGGTTGCCGGTTAGGCAAAGAGCGAAGTTTAAGGGACTCTGTATTGCCCATAAAGCCTTTTACGGACACGCCCCAGGGTACATAAGGGAACGTTTAATCAAATATGTGCCTGGACGGGCGCTCCGCTCAGCAGAAGCCGCCCAGATGGTCTGCCCGCGGGGTAACTGTGCTTCCAAAGGAGGACGAGCTTTCTCGGTCCTCCTGCCACAACTCTGGAACCGGCTGCACGATACTCTCCGTAAAGAACATGGTCTGCTCCCTTTCTGGAAGCAGCTCAAAACCATCCTTTTCAGAGAGGCTCTAGACATGACCTAATTCTTCCTAGTACCATGGTGACCACCCTGCCCTGACACTGTTCTCTTCTTCCGAAGCGCTAAGAGACCTGTCGGTATACATGCGCTATATAAGAATAAAATAACATAACATAACATAACAGAAAGAAGCAACAGGGGTACAGAAAGAGGCAATAGGTGTGCAGAAAGAGGCAAGAGAAGTGCTGAAAGAAGCAACAGAGGTGCAGAAAGAGGCAACAGAAGTGCAGAAAGAGGCAAGAGAGGTACAGAAAGAAGCAACAGAAATGCAGAAGAGGCAAGCGAAGTGCAGAAAGATGCAAAAGAGGTGCAGAAACAGGTAAGATGTTTGCAGAAAAATGGAACAGGGGCAGAAAGAGGCAAGAGATGTGCAAAAAGAGGCAAGAGGTGTACAGAAAGAGGCAAGTGGGATGCAGAAAGAGGCAAGAGTGGTGCAGACAGAGGCAAGTGAGATGCAGAAACTGGCAGAACAGCAGAAAGAGGGAAGAGAGTTGCAGAAGCAGGCAACAAAGGTACAGAAAGAGAGAACAGTGGTGCAGGAAAAGGAAAGAGAGGTGCAGAAACAGGCAAGAGAGGTGCAGAAAAAGGGAACAGGGGTACAGAAATAGGCAAGAGAAGTGCTGAAAGAAGTAACGGAGGTGCAGATAGAGGTAAAAAAAGAACTGAAACAAGTAACAGAAGTGCAGAAAGAGGCAAGAGAAGTGCAAAAAGAAGCAACAGAAATGCAGAAGGAGGCAAGCGAAGTGCAGAAAGATGCAAAAGAGGTGCAGAAACAGGTAAGATGTTTGCAGAAAGAGGGAACAGGGGTGCAGAAAGAGGCAAGAGAGGTGCAAAAAGAGGCAAGAAGGGTACAGAAAGAGGCAAGTAGGGTGCAGAAAGAGGCAAGAGGGGTGCAGAGAGAGGCAACAGAGGTGTAGAAAGAGGCAAGAGAGGTTCAGATACAGGCAAGAGAAGTGGAGGAAGAGGAAAGAGAAGTGCTGAAAGAAGCAACAGAGGTGCAGAAAGAAGCAAGAGAAGTGAGAAAAGAGCAAGTGATGTGCAGAAAGAGGCAAGAGAGGTGGAGAAAGAGGCAGATTATGTGCAGAACCACACAGGAGGGGTACAGAAAGAGGCAAGAGAAGTGCAGAAAGAAGCAACAGATGTGCAGGAGGAGGCAAGAGAACTGCAGAAAGTGGCAAAAGAGTTGCAAAAACAGCTAAGAGAGGTGCAGAAAGAGGGAACAGGGATACAGAAAAGAGGCAAGAGAGGTGCAGAAAGAGGCAAGAGGGGTGCAGAAAGAAGCAAGATAGGTGCAGAAAGAAGCAAGAGAGGTACAGAAAGAAGCAACAGAGGTCCAGAAAGAGGGAAGAGGTGTGGCAAAAGAGGCAAGAGAAGAGCATAATAAAAGCAACAGAGGTACAGAAAGAGGCAACAGAAGTGCAGAAAAAAGAAACAGAGGTGCAGGAAGAGGCAACAGAGGTGTAGAAACAGGCAAGATAGGTGCAGAAAGAAGCAAGATGGGTGCAGAAAGAAGCTAGAGAGGTACAGTAAGAAGCCAGAGAAGTGCAGAAAGAAGCAATAGAGGTACAGAAAGAGAGAAGAGGTGTGCAGAAAGAGGCAGGAGAAGTGATGATAGAAGCAACAGAGGTGGGGTAAGAGGCAAGAGAAGTGCAGAAAAAAGTAAAAAAAGGTACAGAAAGAGGCAACAGAAGTACAGAAACAAGAAACAGGTGCAGAAAGAAGCAAGAGAGGTTCAGAAAGAGGTAGGAGAGGTGCAGAAAGAAGCAATAGAAGTGCAGAAAAAAGCAACAGAGGTGTAGAAAGAGGCAAGAGATGTTCAGAAAGAGGCAAGAGAGGTGCAGAAATCGGGAAGAGGGATGCAGAAAAAAGGCAAGAGAGGTGTAGAAAGAAGAAAGAGAGGTAAAGAAAGAAGCAAGAGCAGTGCAGAAAGAAGCAACCAAGGTAAAGAAAGAGGCAAGAGGGGTGCAGATAGATGCAAGAGAGGTACAGAAAGAAGCAACAGAGGTCCAGAAAGAGGGAAGAGGTGTACCAAAAGAGGCAAGAGAAGTGCATAATAAAAGCAACAGAGGTACAGAAAGAGGCAACAGAAGTGCAGAAAAAAGAAACAGAGGTGCAGGAAGAGGCAACAGAGGTGTAGAAAGAGGCAAGATAGGTGCAGAAAGAAGCAAGATGGGTGCAGAAAGAAGCTAGAGAGGTACAGTAAGAAGCCAGAGAAGTGCAGAAAGACGCAATAGAGGTACAGAAAGAGGGAATAGTTGTGCAGAAAGAGGCAGGAGAAGTGATGAAAGAAGCAACAGAGGTGCAGAAAGAGTCAAGAGAAGTGCAGAAAAAAGCAACAGAGGTGTAGAAAGAGGCATGAGAAATTCAGAAAGAGGCAAGAGAAGTGCAGAAAAAGAAACAGAGGTGCAGAAAAAGGCAAGAGAAGTGCAGGAAGAGGCAAGATAGGTGCGTAAATAGGGAAGAGAGATTCCGAAAAAGGCTAAAGAGGGATGCCGAAAGAGGCAAGAGGGGTGCAGAAAGAAGGAAGAGAGGTAGAGATAGAAGCAAGAGCAGTGCTTAAAGAAGCAACTGAGGTGCAGAATGAGGCAAGAGGGGTGCAGAAACAGGTAAGAGAGGTGCAGAAAGGTTTGGTGCAGCGGCCAGGGCAGCTGACTTCGGAGCACAGGGTTCACGGTTCGATCCCCGGCTCCGGCGGCAGCTCAGCTCAGCACCATGTGACTCTGGGCAATAGCTCACTTAATTTCCACTACGGCCCCCAGCGCCTTGAGACCCGTAAGGGTGAGTAGCTGCGCTATATAAAAACGGACTTACTTACTTACAGAAAGAGGGAACAGGGGTGCATAAAGAGGCAAGAGAGGTACAGACACTGGCAAGAGAGGTGCAGAAAGAGGGGACAGGGGTACAGAAAGAGGCAAGAGAGGTACAGAAAGAGGGAAGAGGGGTACAAAAGGAGATAAGAGGGGTTCAGAAAGGGGGAAGAGTGATGCAGAAAGAGGGAAGAGGGTGCAGAAAAAAGCAATTGAGGCACAGAAAGAAGCGAGAGAGGTGCAGAAAGAAGCCAGAGAAGTGCAGAAAGAAGCAACAGGGGTACAGAAAGAGGCAATAGGTGTGCAGAAAGAGGCAAGAGAAGTGCTGAAAGAAGCAACAGAGGTGCAGAATGAGGCAACAGAAGTGCAGAAAGAGGTAAGAGAGGTACAGAAAGAAGCAACAGAAATGCAGAAGAGTCAAGCGAAGTGCAGAAAGATGCAAAAGAGGTGCAGAAACAGGTTAGATGTTTGCAGAAAAATGGAACAGGGGTGCAGAAAGAGGCAAGAGAGGTGCAAAAAGAGGCAAGAGGTGTACAGAAAGAGGCAAGTGGGATGCAGAAAGAGGCAAGAGTGGTGCAGACAGAGGCAAGTGAGATGCAGAAACTGGCAGAACAGCAGAAAGAGGGAAGAGAGTTGCAGAAGCAGGCAACAAAGGTACAGAAAGAGGGAACAGTGGTGCAGGAACAGGCAAGAGAGGTGCAGAAACAGGCAAGAGAGGTGCAGAAACAGGCAAGAGAGGTGCAGAAAAAGGGAACAGGGGTACAGAAAAAGGCAAGAGAAGTGCTGAAAGAAGTAACAGAGGTGCAGATAGAGGTAAAAAAAGAACAGAAACAAGTAACAGACATGCAGAAAAAGGCAAGAGAAGTGCAAAAAAAGCAACAGAAATGCAGAAAGAGGCAAGAAAAGTGCAGAAAGAAGCAACAGAGGTGCAGAAAGAGGCAACAGAAGTGCAGAAAGAGGCAAGAGAGGTACAGAAAGAAGCAACAGAAATGCATAAGGAGGTAAGCGAAGTGCAGAAAGATGCAAAAGAGGTGCAGAAACAGGTAAGATGTTTGCAGAAAGAGGGAACAGGGGTGCAGAAAGTGGCAAGAGAGGTGCAAAAAGAGGCAAGAGGGGTACAGAAAGAGGCAAGTGGGGTGCAGAAAGAGGCAAGAGGGGTGCAGAGAGAGGCAACAGAGGTGTAGAAAGAAGCAAGAGAGGTTCAGATACAGGTAAGAGAAGTGGAGGAAGAGGAAAGAGAAGTGCTGAAAGAAGCAACAGAGGTGCAGAAAGAAGCAAGAGAAGTGAGGAAAGAGCCAGTGATGTGCAGAAAGAGGCAAGAGAGTTGGAGAAAGAGGCAGATTATGTGCAGAACCACACAGGAGGGGTACAGAAAGAGCAAGAGAAGTGCAGAAAGAAGCAACAGATGTGCAGGAGGAGGCAAGAGAACTGCAGAAAGTGGCAAGAGAGCGGCAAAAACAGCTAATAGAGGTGCAGAAAGAGGAACAGGGGTACAGAAAAGAGGCAAGAGAGGTGCAGAAAGAGGCAAGAGGGGTGCAGAAAGAAGCAAGATAGGTGCAGAAAGAAGCAACAGAGGTACAGAAAGAAGCAACAGAGGTCCAGAAAGAGGGAAGAGGTATGCCAAAAGAGGCAAGAGAAGTGCAGAATAAAAGCAACAGAGGTACAGAAAGAGGCAACAGAAGTGCAGAAAAAAGAAACAGAGGTACAGGAAGAGGCAACAGAGGTGCAGAAAGAGGCAAGAGAGGTGCTGAAAGAAGCAAGATGGGTGCAGAAAGAAGCTAGAGAGGTGCAGACAGAAGCCAGAGAAGTGCAGAAAGAAGCAATAGAGGTACAGAAAGAGAGAAGAGGTGTGCAGAAAGAGGCAGGAGAAGTGCTGATAGAAGCAACAGAGGTGGGGAAAGAGGCAAGAGAATGCAGAAAAAAGCAACAAAGGTACAGAAAGAGGCAACAGAAGTACAGAAACAAGAAACAGGTGCAGAAAGAAGCAAGAGAGGTGCAGAAAGAGGTAAGAGAGGTGCAGAAAGAAGCAATAGAAGTGCAGAAAAAAGCAACAGAGGTGTAGAAAGAGGCAAGAGATGTTCAGAAAGAGGCAAGAGAGGTGCAGAAATAGGGAAGAGGGATGCAGAAAAAAGGCAAGAGGGGTGTAAAAAGAAGAAAGAGAGGTAAAGAAAGAAGCAAGAGCAGTGCAGAAAGAAGCAACCAAGGTAAAGAAAGAGGCAAGAGGGGTGCAGATAGATGCAGGAGAAGTACAGAAATAAGCAACAGAGGTGCAGAAGGAGGCAAAGAGAACTGCAGAATGAGGCAAGACAGTTTCAGAAACAGGCAAACAAGGTACAGAAAGATGGAACAGGGGTGTAGACAGATGCAGGAGAGGTGCAGGAAAAGGGAAGAGAGGTACAGAAAGAAGCAAACAAAGTGTAGAAAGAACCTACAGAGGTGCAGAAAGAGGCAAGAGAGGTGCAGAAAGAGTCAAGAGTGGTGCAGAAAGAGGCAAGAGAGGTGCAGAAAGAAGCAATAGGAGTGCAGAAGAAAGCAAAAGAGGTGCAGAAAGAGGCAAGAGAAGTTCAGAAAGAGGCAAGATAGGTGCAGAAATAGGGAAGAGGGATGCAGAAAAAGGCAAGAGGGGTGTAGGAAGAAGAAAGATTGGTAAAGAAAGAAGCAAGAGCAGTGCAGAAAGAAGCAACCAAGGTACAGAAAGAGGCAAGAGGGGTGCAGATAGATACAGGAGAAGTACAGAAATAAGCAACGGAGGTGCAGAAGGAGGCAAGAGAACTGCAGAAAGAGTCAAGAAAGTTTCAGAAACAGGCAAACAAGGTACAGAAAGATGGAACAGGAGTGCAGAAAGATGCAAGAGACGTACAGGAAAAGGGAAGAGAGGTGCAGAAAGAAGCAAAACAATTGCAGAAAGAACCTACAGAGGTGCAGAAAGAGGCAAGAGGGTGCAGAATTAGGCAAGAGAAGTGCAGAAAGAAGCAACAGAGATGCAGAAAGAGGCAAGTGAGCTGCAGAAACAGGCAAGTGAGGTGCAGAAAGAGGAAACAAGGGTGCATAAAGAGGCAAGAGAAGTACTGAAAGAAGTAACAGAGAGGTGCTGAAGAGGCAACAGAAGTACAGAAAGAAGCAAGAGAGTTACTGAAAGAGACAAGAGAGGTGCACAAAGAGACAAGAGAGGTACAGAAAGAGGGAAAACTAGTGAAGAAAGAGACAACAGAGGTGCAGAAAGAAGCAACAGAAATGTAGAAAGAGGCAAGAGAAGTGCAGAAAGAAGCAACAGAAATGCAGAAAGAGGTAAGCGAAGTGCAGAAAGATGCAAAAGAGGTGCAGAAACAGGTAAGATGTTTGCAGAAAGAGGGAACAGGGGTGCAGAAAGAGGCAAGAGAGGTGCAAAAAGAGGCAAGAGGGGTACAGAAAGAGGCAAGTGGGGTGCAGAAAGAGGCAAGAGGGGTGAAGAGAGAGGCAACAGAGGTGTAGAAAGAGGCAAAGAGAGGTTCAGATACAGGTAAGAGAAGTGGAGGAAGAGGAAGAGAAGTGCTGAAAGAAGCAACAGAGGTGCAGAAAGAAGCAAGAGAAGTGAGGAAAGAGCAAGTGATGTGCAGAAAGAGGCAAGAGAGTTGGAGAAAGAGGCAGATGATGTGCAGAACCACACAGGAGGGGTACAGAAAGAGCAAGAGAAGTGCAGAAAGAAGCAACAGATGTGCAGGAGGAGGCAAGAGAACTGCAGAAAGTGGCAAGAGAGTTGCAGAAACAGCTAATAGAGGTGCAGAAAGAGGAACAGGGGTACAGAAAAGAGGCAAGAGAGGTGCAGAAAGAGGCAAGAGGGTGCAGAAAGAAGCAAGATAGGTGCAGAAAGAAGCAACAGAGGTACAGAAAGAAGCAACAGAGGTCCAGAAAGAGGGAAGAGGTATGCCAAAAGAGGCAAGAGAAGTGCAGAATAAAAGCAACAGAGGTGCAGAAAGAGGCAACAGAAGTGCAGAAAAAGAAACGAGAGGTACAGGAAGAGGCAACAGAGGTGCAGAAAGAGGCAAGAGAGGTGCTGAAAGAAGCAAGATGGGTGCAGAAAGAAGCTAGAGAGGTGCAGACAGAAGCCAGAGAAGTGCAGAGAGAAGCAATAGAGGTACAGAAAGAGAGAAGAGGTGTGCAGAAAGAGGCAGGAGAAGTGCTGATAGAAGCAACAGAGGTGGAGAAAGAGGCAAGAGAATGCAGAAAAAGCAACAAAGGTACAGAAAGAGGCAACAGAAGTACAGAAACAAGAAACAGGTGCAGAAAGAAGCAAGAGAGGTGCAGAAAGAGGTAAGAGAGGTGCAGAAAGAAGCAATAGAAGTGCAGAAAAAAGCAACAGAGGTGTAGAAAGAGGCAAGAGATGTTCAGAAAGAGGCAAGAGAGGTGCAGAAATAGGGAAGAGGGATGCAGAAAAAAAGGCAAGAGGGGTGTAAAAAGAAGAAAGAGAGGTAAAGAAAGAAGCAAGAGCAGTGCAGAAAGAAGCAACCAAGGTAAAGAAAGAGGCAAGAGGGGTGCAGATAGATGCAGGAGAAGTACAGAAATAAGCAACAGAGGTGCAGAAGGAGGCAAGAGAACTGCAGAATGAGGCAAGAAAGTTTCAGAAACAGGCAAACAAGGTACAGAAAGATGGAACAGGGGTGTAGACAGATGCAGGAGAGGTGCAGGAAAAGGGAAGAGAGGTACAGAAAGAAGCAAAAGAAGTGTAGAAAGTACCTACAGAGGTGCAGAAAGAGGCAAGAGAGGTGCAGAAAGAGTCAAGAGTGGTGCAGAAAGAGGCAAGAGAGGTGCAGAAAGAAGCAATAGGAGTGCAGAAAAAAGCAAAAGAGGTGCAGAAAGAGGCAAGAGAAGTTCAGAAAGAGGCAAGATAGGTGCAGAAATAGGGAAGAGGGATGCAGAAAAAGGCAAGAGGGGTGTAGGAAGAAGAAAGAGAGGTAAAGAAAGAAGCAAGAGCAGTGCAGAAAGAAGCAACCAAGGTACAGAAAGGGGCAAGAGGGGTGCAGATAGATACAGGAGAAGTACAGAAATAAGCAACGGAGGTGCAGAAGGAGGCAAGAGAACTGCAGAAAGAGGCAAGAAAGTTTCAGAAACAGGCAAACAAGGTACAGAAAGATGGAACAGGGGTGCAGAAAGATGCAAGAGACGTACAGGAAAAGGGAAGAGAGGTGCAGAAAGAAGCAAAAGAATTGCAGAAAGAACCTACAGAGGTGCAGAAAGAGGCAAGAGGGGTGCAGAATTAGGCAAGAGAAGTGCAGAAAGAAGCAACAGAGATGCAGAAAGAGGCAAGTGAGCTGCAGAAACAGGCAAGAGAACTGCAGAAAGAGGCAAAAGAGTTGCAGAAACAGGCAAGTGAGGTGCAGAAAGAGGAAACAAGGGTGCATAAAGAGGCAAGAGAAGTACTGAAAGAAGTAACAGAGGTGCTGAGAGGCAACAGAAGTACAGAAAGAAGCAAGAGAGTTACTGAAAGAGACAAGAGAGGTGCACAAAGAGACAAGAGAGGTACAGAAAGAGGGAAAACTAGTGAAGAAAGAGACAACAGGGGTGCAGAAAGAAGCAACAGAAATGTAGAAAGAGGCAAGAGAAGTGCAGAAAGAAGCAACAGAAATGCAGAAAGAGGTAAGCGAAGTGCAGAAAGATGCAAAAGAGGTGCAGAAACAGGTAAGATGTTTGCAGAAAGAGGGAACAGGGGTGCAGAAAGAGGCAAGAGAGGTGCAAAAAGAGGCAAGAGGGGTACAGAAAGAGGCAAGTGGGGTGCAGAAAGAGGCAAGAGGGGTGCAGAGAGAGGCAACAGAGGTGTAGAAAGAGGCAAGAGAGGTTCAGATACAGGTAAGAGAAGTGGAGGAAGAGGAAAGAGAAGTGCTGAAAGAAGCAACAGAGGTGCAGAAAGAAGCAAGAGAAGTGAGGAAAGAGCAAGTGATGTGCAGAAAGAGGCAAGAGAGTTGGAGAAAGAGGCAGATTATGTGCAGAACCACACAGGAGGGGTACAGAAAGAGCAAGAGAAGTGCAGAAAGAAGCAACAGATGTGCAGGAGGAGGCAAGAGAACTGCAGAAAGTGGCAAGAGAGTTGAAAAAACAGCTAATAGAGGTGCAGAAAGAGGAACAGGGGTACAGAAAAGAGGCAAGAGAGGTGCAGAAAGAGGCAAGAGGGGTGCAGAAAGAAACAAGATAGGTGCAGAAAGAAGCAACAGAGGACCAGAAAGAGGGAAGAGGTATGCCAAAAGACGCAAGAGAAGTGCAGAATAAAAGCAACAGAGGTACAGAAAGAGGCAACAGAAGTGCAGAAAAAGAAACAGAGGTACAGGAAAGAGGCAACAGAGGTGCAGAAAGAGGCAAGAGAGGTGCTGAAAGAAGCAAGATGGGTGCAGAAAGAAGCTAGAGAGGTGCAGACAGAAGCCAGAGAAGTGCAGAAAGAAGCAATAGAGGTACAGAAAGAGAGAAGAGGTGTGCAGAAAGAGGCAGGAGAAGTGCTGATAGAAGCAACAGAGGTGGGGAAAGAGGCAAGAGAATGCAGAAAAAAGCAACAAAGGTACAGAAAGAGGCAACAGAAGTACAGAAACAAGAAACAGGTGCAGAAAGAAGCAAGAGAGGTGCAGAAAGAGGTAAGAGAGGTGCAGAAAGAAGCAATAGAAGTGCAGAAAAAAGCAACAGAGGTGTAGAAAGAGGCAAGAGATGTTCAGAAAGAGGCAAGAGAGGTGCAGAAATAGGGAAGAGGGATGCAGAAAAAGGCAAGAGGGTGTAAAAAGAAGAAAGAGAGGTAAAGAAAGAAGCAAGAGCTGTGCAGAAAGAAGCAACCAAGGTAAAGAAAGAGGCAAGAGGGGTGCAGATAGATGCAGGAGAAGTACAGAAATAAGCAACAGAGGTGCAGAAGGAGGCAAGAGAACTGCAGAATGAGGCAAGAAAGTTTCAGAAACAGGCAAACAAGGTACAGAAAGATGGAACAGGGGTGTAGACAGATGCAGGAGAGGTGCAGGAAAAGGGAAGAGAGGTACAGAAAGAAGCAAACGAAGTGTAGAAAGAATCTACAGAGGTGCAGAAAGAGGCAAGAGAGGTGCAGAAAGAGTCAAGAGTGGTGCAGAAAGAGGCAAGAGAGGTGCAGAAAGAAGCAATAGGAGTGCAGAAGAAAGCAAAAGAGGTGCAGAAAGAGGCAAGATAAGTTCAGAAAGAGGCAAGATAGGTGCAGAAATAGGGAAGAGGGATGCAGAAAAAGGCAAGAGGGGTGTAGGAAGAAGAAAGAGAGGTAAAGAAAGAAGCAAGAGCAGTGCAGAAAGAAGCAACCAAGGTACAGAAAGAGGCAAGAGGGGTGCAGATAGATACAGGAGAAGTACAGAAATAAGCAACGGAGGTGCAGAAGGAGGCAAGAGAACTGCAGAAAGAGGCAAGAACGTTTCAGAAACAGGCAAACAAGGTACAGAAAGATGGAACAGGGGTGCAGAAAGATGCAAGAGACGTACAGGAAAAGGGAAGAGAGGTGCAAAAGAAGCAAAAGAATTGCAGAAAGAACCCACAGAGGTGCAGAAAGAGGCAAGAGGGGTGCAGAATTAGGCAAGAGAAGTGCAGAAAGAAGCAACAAATATGCAGAAAGAGGCAAGTGAGCTGCAGAAACAGGCAAGAGAACTGCAGAAAGAGGCAAAAGAGTTGCAGAAACAGGCAAGTGAGGTGCAGAAAGAGGAAACAAGGGTGCATAAAGAGGCAAGAGAAGTACTGAAAGAAGTAACAGAGGTGCTGAGAGGCAACAGAAGTACAGAAAGAAGCAAGAGAGTTACTGAAAGAGACAAGAGAGGTGCACAAAGAGACAAGAGAGGTACAGAAAGAGGGAAAACTAGTGAAGAAAGAGACAACAGGGGTGCAGAAAGAAGCAACAGAAATGTAGAAAGAGGCAAGAGAAGTGCAGGAAGAAGCAACAGAAATGCAGAAAGAGGCTAGAGAACTGCAGAAAGAAGCAACAGAGGTGCACAAAGAGGCAGAAGATGTGCAGAAAGACGCAAGAGAAGTACAGAAAAAGGCAAGAGAGGTGCAGGAAGAGGGAACAGGGGTGCAGAAAGAAGCAACAGAGGTAAAAAAAGAGGCAACAGAGGTGCAGAAAGAGGCAAGAGAGGTGCAGAAACAGGCAAGAGAAGTGCAGAAAGAAGCAACAGAGGTGCAGAAAGAAGCAAGAGAAGATACAAAAGAGACAAGAGAGTTGCAGAAAGAAACAAGAGTGGTAAGAAAGAGGCAGTGAGGTGCAGAAACTGGCAAGAGAACATCAGAAAGAGGCAAGAGAGTTGCAGAAACAGGCAAGAGATGTACAGAAAGAGGGAACAGGGGTACAGAAATGTGCAAGAAAAGTGCTGAAAGAAGTAACGGAGGTGTAGAAAGAGGCAAGAGAAGTGTAGACAGAAGCAACAGAGGCGCAAAAAGAGGCAACAGAGTGCAGAAAGAGGCAAGAGAAGTACAGAAAGAGAGAAGAGAGGTGCACAAAGAGACAAGAGAGGTACAGAAAGAGGGAAAACTAGTGAAGAAAGAGACAACAGGGGTGCAGAAAGAAGCAACAGAAATGTAGAAAGAGGCAAGAGAACTGCAGAAAGAAGCAACAGAGGTGCACAAAGAGGCAGAAGATGTGCAGAAAGATGCAAGAGAAGTACAGAAGCAGGCAAGAGAGGTGTAGGAAGAGGGAACAGGGGTGCAGAAAGAAGCAACAGAGGTACAAAAAGAGGCAACAGAGGTGCAGAAAGAGGCAAGATAGGTGCAGAAATAGGCAAGAGAAGTGCAGAAAGAGGCAAGAGAAGTGCTGAAAGAAGCAACAGAGGTGCAGAAACAAGCAAGAGAACTTACGAAAGAGGCAAGAGAGTTGCAGAAAGAAACAAGAGTGATCAAGAAAGAGGCAATGAGGCGCAGAAACCCGGCAAGAGAACATCAGAAAGAGGCAAGAGAGTTGCAGAAACACGCAAGAGATGTACAGAAAGAAGGAACAGGGGTACAGAAATAGGCAAGAAAAGTGCTGAAAGAAGTAACGAAGGTGCAGAAAGAGGCAAGTGAAGTGTATAAAGAAGCAAGAGGAGTGCAGAAAGAGGCAAGAGGGGTGCAGAAAAAGGCAAGAGGGGTGCAGTAAGAGGCAACAGAGGTGCAGAAAGAGGCAAGAGAGGTGCTGAAAGAAGCAAGATGGGTGCAGAAAGACGCTAGAGAGGTGCAGACAGAAGCCAGAGAAGTGCAGAAAGAAGCAATAGAGGTACAGAAAGAGAGAAGAGGTGTGCAGAAAGAGGCAGGAGAAGTGCTGATAGAAGCAACAGAGGTGCGGAAAGAGGCAAGAGAATGCAGAAAAAAGCAACAAAGGTACAGAAAGAGGCAACAGAAGTAGAGAAACAAGAAACAGGTGCAGAAAGAAGCAAGAGAGGTGCAGAAAGAGGTAAGAGAGGTGCAGAAAGAAGCAATAGAAGTGCAGAAAAAGCAACAGAGGTATAGAAAGAGGCAAGAGATGTTCAGAAAGAGGCAAGAGAGGTGCAGAAATAGGGAAGAGGATGCAGAAAGAAGGCAAGAGGGGTGTAAAAAGAAGAAAGAGAGGTAAAGAAAGAAGCAAGAGCAGTGCAGAAAGAAGCAACCAAGGTAAAGAAAGAGGCAAGAGGGGTGCAGATAGATGCAGGAGAAGTACAGAAATAAGCAACAGAGGTGCAGAAGGAGGCAAGAGAACTGCAGAATGAGGCAAGAAAGTTTCAGAAACAGGCAAACAAGGTACAGAAAGATGGAACAGGGGTGTAGACAGATGCAGGAGAGGTGCAGGAAAAGGAAGAGAGGTACAGAAAGAAGCAAACGAAGTGTAGAAAGAACCTACAGAGGTGCAGAAAGAGGCAAGAGAGGTGCAGAAAGAGTCAAGAGTGGTGCAGAAAGAAGCAAGAGAGGTGCAGAAAGAAGCAATAGGAGTGCAGAAGAAAGCAAAAGAGGTGCAGAAAGAGGCAAGAGAAGTTCAGAAAGAGGCAAGATAGGTGCAGAAATAGGGAAGAGGGATGCAGAAAGAGGCAAGAGGGGTGTAGGAAGAAGAAAGAGAGGTAAAGAAAGAAGCAAGAGCAGTGCAGAAAGAAGCAACCAAGGTACAGAAAGAGGCAAGAGGGGTACAGATAGATACAGGAGAAGTACAGAAATAAGCAACGGAGGTGCAGAAGGAGGCAAGAGAACTGCAGAAAGAGGCAAGAACGTTTCAGAAACAGGCAAACAAGGTACAGAAAGATGGAACAGGGGTGCAGAAAGATGCAAGAGACGTACAGGAAAAAGGGAAGAGAGGTGCAGAAAGAAGCAAAAGAATTGCAGAAAGAACCTACAGAGGTGCAGAAAGAGGCAAGAGAGGTGCAGAATTAGGCAAGAGAAGTGCAGAAAGAAGCAACAGAGATGCAGAAAGAGGCAAGTGAGCTGCAGAAACAGGCAAGAGAACTGCAGAAAGAGGCAAAAGAGTTGCAGAAACAGGCAAGTGAGGTGCAGAAAGAGGAAACAAGGGTGCATAAAGAGGCAAGAGAAGTACTGAAAGAAGTAACAGAGGTGCTAAGAGGCAACAGAAGTACAGAAAGAAGCAAGAGAGTTACTGAAAGAGACAAGAGAGGTGCACAAAGAGACAAGAGAGGTACAGAAAGAGGGAAAACTAGTGAAGAAAGAGACAACAGAGGTGCAGAAAGAAGCAACAGAAATGTAGAAAGAGGCAAGAGAAGTGCAGGAAGAAGCAACAGAAATGCAGAAAGAGGCTAGAGAACTGCAGAAAGAAGCAACAGAGGTGCACAAAGAGGCAGAAGATGTGCAGAAAGACGCAAGAGAAGTACAGAAAAAGGCAAGAGAGGTGCAGGAAGAGGGAACAGGGGTGCAGAAAGAAGCAACAGAGGTAAAAAAGAGGCAACAGAGGTGCAGAAAGAGGCAAGAGAGGTGCAGAAACAGGCAAGAGAAGTGCAGAAAGAAGCAACAGAGGTGCAGAAAGAAGCAAGAGAAGATACAAAAGAGACAAGAGAGTTGCAGAAAGAAACAAGAGTGGTAAAAAAAGAGGCAGTGAGGTGCAGAAACTGGCAAGAGAACATCAGAAAGAGGCAAGAGAGTTGCAGAAACAGGCAAGAGATGTACAGAAAGAGGGAACAGGGGTACAGAAATATGCAAGAAAAGTGCTGAAAGAAGTAACGGAGGTGTAGAAAGAGGCAAGAGAAGTGTAGACAGAAGCAACAGAGGCGCAAAAAGAGGCAACAGAGTGCAGAAAGAGGCAAGAGAAGTACAGAAAGAGAGAAGAGAGGTGCACAAAGAGACAAGAGAGGTACAGAAAGAGGGAAAACTAGTGAAGAAAGAGACAACAGAGGTGCAGAAAGAAGCAACAGAAATGTAGAAAGAGGCAAGAGAACTGCAGAAAGAAGCAACAGAGGTGTACAAAGAGGCAGAAGATGTGCAGAAAGATGCAAGAGAAGTACAGAAGCAGGCAAGAGAGGTGTAGGAAGAGGGAACAGGGGTGCAGAAAGAAGAAACAGAGGTACAAAAAGAGGCAACAGAGGTGCAGAAAGAGGCAAGATAGGTGCAGAAATAGGCAAGAGAAGTGCAGAAAGAGGGAAGAGAAGTGCTGAAAGAAGCAACAGAGGTGCAGAAACAAGCAAGAGAACTTACGAAAGAGGCAAGAGAGTTGCAGAAAGAAACAAGAGTGATCAAGAAAGAGGCAATGAGGCGCAGAAACCCGCAAGAGAACATCAGAAAGAGGCAAGAGAGTTGCAGAAACAGGCAAGAGATGTACAGAAAGAAGGAACAGGGGTACAGAAATAGGCAAGAAAAGTGCTGAAAGAAGTAACGAAGGTGCAGAAAGAGGCAAGTGAAGTGTATAAAGAAGCAAGAGGAGTGCAGAAAGAGGCAAGAGGGGTGCAGAAAAAGGCAAGAGGGGTGCAGTAAGAGGCAACAGAGGTGCAGAAAGAGGCAAGAGAGGTGCTGAAAGAAGCAAGATGGGTGCAGAAAGAAGCTGGAGAGGTGCAGACAGAAGCCAGAGAAGTGCAGAAAGAAGCAATAGAGGTACAGAAAGAGAGAAGAGGTGTGCAGAAAGAGGCAGGAGAAGTGCTGATAGAAGCAACAGAGGTGGGGAAAGAGGCAAGAGAATGCAGAAAAAGCAACAAAGGTACAGAAAGAGGCAACAGAAGTACAGAAACAAGAAACAGGTGCAGAAAGAAGCAAGAGAGGTGCAGAAAGAGGTAAGAGAGGTGCAGAAAGAAGCAATAGAAGTGCAGAAAAAAGCAACAGAGGTGTAGAAAGAGGCAAGAGATGTTCAGAAAGAGGCAAGAGAGGTGCAGAAATAGGGAAGAGGGATGCAGAAAAAGGCAAGAGGGGTGTAAAAGAAGAAAGAGAGGTAAAGAAAGAAGCAAGAGCAGTGCAGAAAGAAGCAACCAAGGTAAAGAAAGAGGCGAGAGGGGTGCAGATAGATGCAGGAGAAGTACAGAAATAAGCAACAGAGGTGCAGAAGGAGGCAAGAGAACTGCAGAATGAGGCAAGAAAGTTTCAGAAACAGGCAAACAAGGTACAGAAAGATGGAACAGGGGTGTAGACAGATGCAGGAGAAGTGCAGGAAAAGGGAATAGAGGTACAGAAAGAAGCAAACGAAGTGTAGAAAGAACCTACAGAGGTGCAGAAAGAGGCAAGAGAGGTGCAGAAAGAGTCAAGAGTGGTGCAGAAAGAGGCAAGAGAGGTGCAGAAAGAAGCAATAGGAGTGCAGAAGAAAGCAAAAGAGGTGCAGAAAGAGGCAAGAGAAGTTCAGAAAGAGGCAAGATAGGTGCAGAAATAGGGAAGAGGGATGCAGAAAAAGGCAAGAGGGGTGTAGGAAGAAGAAAGAGAGGTAAAGAAAGAAGCAAGAGCAGTGCAGAAAGAAGCAACCAAGGTACAGAAAGAGGCAAGAGGGGTGCAGATAGATACAGGAGAAGTACAGAAATAAGCAACGGAGGTGCAGAAGGAGGCAAGAGAACTGCAGAAAGAGGCAAGAACGTTTCAGAAACAGGCAAACAAGGTACAGAAAGATGGAACAGGGGTGCAGAAAGATGCAAGAGACGTACAGGAAAAGGGAAGAGAGGTGCAAAAAGAAGCAAAAGAATTGCAGAAAGAACCTACAGAGGTGCAGAAAGAGGCAAGAGAGGTGCAGAATTAGGCAAGAGAAGTGCAGAAAGAAGCAACAGAGATGCAGAAAGAGGCAAGTGAGCTGCAGAAACAGGCAAGAGAACTGCAGAAAGAGGCAAAGAGTTGCAGAAACAGGCAAGTGAGGTGCAGAAAGAGGAAACAAGGGTGCATAAAGAGGCAAGAGAAGTACTGAAAGAAGTAACAGAGGTGCTGAGAGGCAACAGAAGTACAGAAAGAAGCAAGAAAGTTACTGAAAGAGACAAGAGAGGTGCACAAAGAGACAAGAGAGGTACAGAAAGAGGGAAAACTAGTGAAGAAAGAGACAACAGGGGTGCAGAAAGAAGCAACAGAAATGTAGAAAGAGGCAAGAGAAGTGCAGAAAGAAGCAACAGAAATGCAGAAAGAGGCAAGAGAACTGCAGAAAGAAGCAACAGAGGTGCACAAAGAGGCAGAAGATGTGCAGAAAGACG
Source organism: Calotriton arnoldi (assembly GCA_963921515.1). Classification (NCBI taxonomy): domain Eukaryota; kingdom Metazoa; phylum Chordata; class Amphibia; order Caudata; family Salamandridae; genus Calotriton; species Calotriton arnoldi. The sequence continues at coordinate 231,637 of CAWUFW010017173.1, read as the reverse complement.
CAAGAGAAGTACAGAAAAAGGCAAGAGAGGTGCAGGAAGAGGGAACAGGGGTGCAGAAAGAAGCAACAGAGAGGTAAAAAGAGGCAACAGAGGTGCAGAAAGAGGCAAGAGAGGTGCAGAAACAGGCAAGAGAAGTGCAGAAAGAAGCAACAGAGGTGCAGAAAGAAGCAAGAGAAGATACAAAAGAGACAAGAGAGTTGCAGAAAGAAACAAGAGTGGTAAAAAGAGGCAGTGAGGTGCAGAAACTGGCAAGAGAACATCAGAAAGAGGCAAGAGAGTTGCAGAAACAGGCAAGAGATGTACAGAAAGAGGGAACAGGGGTGCAGAAATGTGCAAGAAAAGTGCTGAAAGAAGTAACGGAGGTGTAGAAAGAGGCAAGAGAAGTGTAGACAGAAGCAACAGAGGCGCAAAAAGAGGCAACAGAGTGCAGAAAGAGGCAAGAGAAGTACAGAAAGAGAGAAGAGAGGTGCACAAAGAGACAAGAGAGGTACAGAAAGAGGGAAAACTAGTGAAGAAAGAGACAACAGGGGTGCAGAAAGAAGCAACAGAAATGTAGAAAGAGGCAAGAGAACTGCAGAAAGAAGCAACAGAGGTGCACAAAGAGGCAGAAGATGTGCAGAAAGATGCAAGAGAAGTACAGAAGCAGGCAAGAGAGGTGTAGGAAGAGGGAACAGGGGTGCAGAAAGAAGCAACAGAGGTACAAAAAGAGGCAACAGAGGTGCAGAAAGAGGCAAGATAGGTGCAGAAATAGGCAAGAGAAGTGCAGAAAGAGGCAAGAGAAGTGCTGAAAGAAGCAACAGAGGTGCAGAAACAAGCAAGAGAACTTACGAAAGAGGCAAGAGAGTTGCAGAAAGAAACAAGAGTGATCAAGAAAGAGGCAATGAGGCGCAGAAACCCGCAAGAGAACATCAGAAAGAGGCAAGAGAGTTGCAGAAACAGGCAAGAGATGTACAGAAAGAGGGAACAGGGGTACAGAAATAGGCAAGAAAAGTGCTGAAAGAAGTAACAGAGGTGCAGAAAGAGGCAAGTGAAGTGTATAAAGAAGCAAGAGGAGTGCAGAAAGAGGCAAGAGGGGTGCAGAAAAAGGCAAGAGGGGTGCAGTAAGAGGCAACAGAGGTGCAGAAAGAGGCAAGAGAGGTGCTGAAAGAAGCAAGATGGGTGCAGAAAGAAGCTAGAGAGGTGCAGACAGAAGCCAGAGAAGTGCAGAAAGAAGCAATAGAGGTACAGAAAGAGAGAAAGAGGTGTGCAGAAAGAGGCAGGAGAAGTGCTGATAGAAGCAACAGAGGTGGGGAAAGAGGCAAGAGAATGCAGAAAAAAGCAACAAAGGTACAGAAAGAGGCAACAGAAGTACAGAAACAAGAAACAGGTGCAGAAAGAAGCAAGAGAGGTGCAGAAAGAGGTAAGAGAGGTGCAGAAAGAAGCAATAGAAGTGCAGAAAAAAGCAACAGAGGTGTAGAAAGAGGCAAGAGATGTTCAGAAAGAGGCAAGAGAGGTGCAGAAATAGGGAAGAGAGGATGCAGAAAAAGGCAAGAGGGGTGTAAAAGAAGAAAGAGAGGTAAAGAAAGAAGCAAGAGCAGTGCAGAAAGAAGCAACCAAGGTAAAGAAAGAGGCAAGAGGGGTGCAGATAGATGCAGGAGAAGTACAGAAATAAGCAACAGAGGTGCAGAAGGAGGCAAGAGAACTGCAGAATGAGGCAAGAAAGTTTCAGAAACAGGCAAACAAGGTACAGAAAGATGGAACAGGGGTGTAGACAGATGCAGGAGAGGTGCAGGAAAAGGGAAGAGAGGTACAGAAAGAAGCAAACAAAGTGTAGAAAGAACCTACAGAGGTGCAGAAAGAGGCAAGAGAGGTGCAGAAAGAGTCAAGAGTGGTGCAGAAAGAGGCAAGAGAGGTGCAGAAAGAAGCAATAGGAGTGCAGAAGAAAGCAAAAGAGGTGCAGAAAGAGGCAAGAGAAGTTCAGAAAGAGGCAAGATAGGTGAAGAAATAGGGAAGAGGGATGCAGAAAAAGGCAAGAGGGGTGTAGGAAGAAGAAAGAGAGGTAAAGAAAGAAGCAAGAGCAGTGCAGAAAGAAGCAACCAAGGTACAGAAAGAGGCAAGAGGGGTGCAGATAGATACAGGAGAAGTACAGAAATAAGCAACGGAGGTGCAGAAGGAGGCAAGAGAACTGCAGAAAGAGGCAAGAAAGTTTCAGAAACAGGCAAACAAGGTACAGAAAGATGGAACAGGGGTGCAGAAAGATGCAAGAGACGTACAGGAAAAGGGAAGAGAGGTGCAGAAAGAAGCAAAAGAATTGCAGAAAGAACCTACAGAGGTGCAGAAAGAGGCAAGAGGGGTGCAGAATTAGGCAAGAGAAGTGCAGAAAGAAGCAACAGAGATGCAGAAAGAGGCAAGTGAGCTGCAGAAACAGGCAAGAGAACTGCAGAAAGAGGCAAAAGAGTTGCAGAAACAGGCAAGTGAGGTGCAGAAAGAGGAAACAAGGGTGCATAAAGAGGCAAGAGAAGTACTGAAAGAAGTAACAGAGGTGCTGAGAGGCAACAGAAGTACAGAAAGAAGCAAGAGAGTTACTGAAAGAGACAAGAGAGGTGCACAAAGAGACAAGAGAGGTACAGAAAGAGGGAAAACTAGTGAAGAAAGAGACAACAGGGGTGCAGAAAGAAGCAACAGAAATGTAGAAAGAGGCAAGAGAAGTGCAGAAAGAAGCAACAGAAATGCAGAAAGAGGCAAGAGAACTGCAGAAAGAAGCAACAGAGGTGCATAAAGAGGCAGAAGATGTGCAGAAAGACGCAAGAGAAGTATAGAAAAAGGCAAGAGAGGTGCAGGAAGAGGGAACAGGGGTGCAGAAAGAAGCAACAGAGGTCAAAAAAAGAGGCAACAGAGGTGCAGAAAGAGGCAAGAGAGGTGCAGAAACAGGCAAGAGAAGTGCAGAAAGAAGCAACAGAGGTGCAGAAAGAAGCAAGAGAAGATACAAAAGAGACAAGAGAGTTGCAGAAAGAAACAAGAGTGGTAAAAAAAGAGGCAGTGAGGTGCAGAAACTGGCAAAAGAACATCAGAAAGAGGCAAGAGAGTTGCAGAAACAGGCAAGAGATGTACAGAAAGAGGGAACAGGGGTACAGAAATATGCAAGAAAAGTGCTGAAAGAAGTAACGGAGGTGTAGAAAGAAGCAAGAGAAGTGTAGACAGAAGCAACAGGCGCAAAAGAGGCAACAGAGTGCAGAAAGAGGCAAGAGAAGTACAGAAAGAGACAAGAGAGGTGCACAAAGAGACAAGAGAGGTACAGAAAGAGGGAAAACTAGTGAAGAAAGAGACAACAGGGGTGCAGAAAGAAGCAACAGAAATGTAGAAAGAGGCAAGAGAACTGCAGAAAGAAGCAACAGAGGTGCACAAAGAGGCAGAAGATGTGCAGAAAGATGCAAGAGAAGTACAGAAGCAGGCAAGAGAGGTGTAGGAAGAGGGAACAGGGGTGCAGAAAGAAGCAACAGAGGTACAAAAAGAGGCAACAGAGGTGCAGAAAGAGGCAAGATAGGTGCAGAAATAGGCAAGAGAAGTGCAGAAAGAGGCAAGAGAAGTGCTGAAAGAAGCAACAGAGGTGCAGAAACAAGCAAGAGAACTTACGAAAGAGACAAGAGAGTTGCAGAAAGAAACAAGAGTGATCAAGAAAGAGGCAATGAGGCGCAGAAACCCGCAAGAGAACATCAGAAAGAGGCAAGAGAGTTGCAGAAACAGGCAAGAGATATACAGAAAGAGGGAACAGGGGTACAGAAATAGGCAAGAAAAGTGCTGAAAGAAGTAACGGAGGTGCAGAAAGAGGCAAGTGAAGTGTATAAAGAAGCAAGAAGAGTGCAGAAAGAGGCAAGAGGGGTGCAGAAAAAGGCAAGAGGGGTGAAGTAAGAGGCAACAGAGGTACAGAAAGAGGCAAGTGAGGTGCAGAAACACTCAAGAGAAGTGCAGGAAGATGCAAAAGAAGTGGTGAAAGAAGCAAAGGAGGTGCAGAAAGATGCAAGAGAAGTGATGAAAGAGACAAGAGAGTTGCAGAAAGAAACAATAGAGGTGCAGAAGAAAGCAGGAGTAGTGTAGAAAGAGGGAAGTGATGTGCAGAAAGAGGCAAGAGAGGTGCAGAAAGAGGCAAATGAGGTGCAGAAACACGCAGGAGGGGTGCAGAAAGAGGTAATAGAATTGCAGAAAGAAGCAACAGATGTGCCGAAGGAGGCAAGATAACTGCAGAAAGAGGCTAGAGAGTTGCAGAAACAGGTAAGAGAGGTGCAGAAAGAGGGAACAGGGGTGCATAAAGAGGCAAGAGAGGTACAGAAACAGGCAAGAGAGGTGCAGAAAGAGGGGACAGGGGTACAGAAAGAGGCAAGAGAGGTGCAGAAAGAGGGAAGAGGGGTGCAGAAGTAGATAAGAGGGGTTCAGAAAGAGGCAAGAGTGGTGCAGAAAGAGGCAAGAGGGTGCAGAAAAAAAGCAAGAGTGGCGCAGAAAGAAGAAAGAGAGGTGCAGAAAGAAGCCAGAGAAGTGCAGAAAGAAGCAACAGGGGTACAGAAAGAGGCAAGAGGTGTGCAGAAAGAGGCAATAGAAGTGCTGAAAGAAGCAACAGAGATGCGGAAAGAGTCAAGAGAAGTGCAGAAAAAAGCAACAGAGGTGTAGAAAGAGGCATGAGAAATTCAGAAAGAGGCAAGAGAAGTGCAGAAAAAAGAAACAGAGGTGCAGAAAAAGGCAAGAGAAGTGCAGGAAGAGGGAAGAGAGGTGCGTAAATAGGGAAGATGGATTCAGAAAAAGGCAAGAGGGATGCAGAAAGAGGCAAGAGGGGTGCAGAAAGAAGCAAGAGAGTTAAAGAAAGAAGCATGAGCAGTGCTTAAAGAAGCAACTGAGGTGCAGAAAGAGGCAAGAGGGGTGCAGAAGAAAGCAAGAGAAGTGCAGAAAGAGGCAAGGGAGATGCAGAATGAGGCAAGATAGGTGCAGGAAGAGTCAAATGAGGTGCAGAAACACAGAAGAGGAGTGCAGAAAGAGGTAAGAGAAGTTCAGAAAGAAGCAACAGACATGCAGAAGGTGGCAAGATAACTGCAGAAAGAGGCAAGAGAGTTGCAGAAACAGGTAAGAGAGGTGCGTAAAGAGGAAACAGGGGTGCATAAAGAGGCAAGAGAGGTAGAGAAACAGACAAGAGAGGTGCAGAAAGAGGGGAGAGGGGTACGGAAAGAGGCAAGAGAGGTGCATAAAGAAGCAAGAGAAGTGCATAAAAAAGCAACAGAGGTGCAGAAAAAGGCAAAAGAAGTGCAGAAAGAGCCAAGAGAGGTGCAGAAATAGGGAAGAGGGATGCAGAAAAAGGCAAGAGGGGTACAGAAAGAGGCAAGAGGGGGTGCAGAAAGAAGCAAGAGAGGTAAAGAAAGACGCAAGAGCAGTGCAGAAAGAAGCAACAGAGTTACAGAAAGAGGCAAGAGGGGTGCAGGAAGAGGCAGGAGAAGTGCAGAAAGAAGCAACAGTGGTGCAGAAGGAGGCAAGAAGCTGCAGAAAGAGGCAAGAAAGTTGCAGAAACAGGCAAACAAGGTACAGAAAGATGGAACAGAGGTGCAGAAAGAAGTAAGAGAAGTGCAGAAAGAACCTACAGTGGTCCTGAAAGAGGCAAGAGGGGGTAGAAAGATGCAAGAGAAGTGCAGAAAAAAGCAACAGAGATGCAGAAAGAGGCAAGAGAGTTGCAGAAACAGGCAAGTGAAGTACAGAAAGAGGGAACAGGGGTACAGAAAGAGGAAAGAGAGGTGCAGAAAGAGGGAACAGGGGTGCAGAAAGAGACAAGAGAAGTGCTGATAGAAGTAACGGAGGTGCAGAGAGGCAAGAGAAGTGCAGAAAGAAGGAATAGACCTGCAGAAAGAGGCAACAGACGTGCAGAAAGAGGCAAGAGAGGTACATAAAGAGACAAGAGAGGTGCCCAAAGAGACAAGAGAGGTGCAGAAAGAGGGAAGACGAGTGCAGAAGGAGACAACTGGGTGCAGAAAGAAGCAACAGTAGTGTAGAAAGAGGCAAGATAAGTGCAGAAAGAAGCAACAGAGGTGCAGAAAGAGGCAAGAGGAGTGCAGAAAGACGCATGAGAGGTACAGAAACAGGCAAGAGGGAACAGGGTTGCAGAAAGAGGCAAGAGAGGTACAAAAAGAGGCAGCAGAGGTGCAGATAGAGGCAAGAAATGTGCATAAACAGGCAAGAGAAGTGCATAAAGAGACAAGAGTAGTGCTGAAAGAAGCAACAGAGGTGCAGAAAGAAGCAAGAGAAGTGATGAAAGAGACAAGTGAGTTGCAAGTTGAAATTTTAACCCTTTTATCTACCTTTGATCGACTTCTGTAAAGCCTAGTAATTGTTCAATTTGCACTTTAAAGGGTGTTTGCCTACCTGCTCCTGCTTTCATTTTATCTCTGCAGTTTGAATCTTTGTGGCATTCTAGGCGTCCTCCGCCCTGCACCCTGGTCCACCACGGGTTTTCCCGATTGTTGTGGAGGGTGTCGGTGGCGTGAAGACTTCATTTCTAGATTACAGGGGGTGGAGCTAGATGGTTAGCGCTCCAGCGCTACTTACATAAGGCACATGTCATTCACGTCGCGCAGCGGACGTGCGCAGACACAAGCTATATGCCAAAACTGCTGTGATGTATTGTTTTACTGACCTCATCTCATTTTAAATATTATTGATTGAAATTTTAACCCTTTAATCTACCTTTCACTGACTTCTGTAAAGCCTCGTAATTGTTCCTTTTGCTTTTTGCACTTTAAAGGGTGTTTGCCTTCCTGCTCCCGCTTTCATTTTATCTCAGCAATTTGAATCTTTGTGGCATTCTAGGCATCTTCCGCCCCACACCCTGGTCCACCACGGGTTTTCCGGATTGTTGTGGATGGTGTCGGTGGCGCGAAGACTTCATTTCTGGATTACAGGGGGTGGAGCTGGACGGTTAGCACTCCAGCGCTACTTACATAAGGCGCATGTCATCCACGTCGCGCAGTGGATGCACGCAGCGGGCTTGCCGCCAGCGCGCCTAAGGTGCGCCAAGGGCAAGCCCGTCTTCCCCCTTCCGGGCTGAGCACCAGGGATGCTGCCTTTGTTCTGCCAGAACAGACTGAAAGTTTCAATTATACTAGGGAAGAACTTCCAGACCTACAGAGGCTGGGAGTCCCTCGATGTCAGACTGTGGATCCTGAGGTCCTAGTTGGGAAACATCCTTTTGCCTGTCCCTCCTGCAGTTTTTGTCTGACTCAGGTAGGCGATGCTAGCACTCCTACAGAGAACAAAGCATCCTCTCCCCCGTGAGCATCCATTCTTGGGCTATCTTATTAACACTAGATCCCTGATTAAGAACAAGATTGCTTTTAGAGATTTTGCTTCACTTCGTAAACCAGACTGGATATTCATCACGGAGACCTGGGCAAGTGATTGCTTTGGACCTGATCTTGCAGAAGCAATCCCTCCCGGTTATAGTCTAGCTAGATTGGATAGGGTGGGCAGGATAGGAGGGGGGCTGGGTATCCTTTACAAAGATGTCTATTCCTGTCACATTGAGCCACTCACCACATCCCTTGACCCGTACCAGGCACTGTATTTTTCAATAAAAACTCATCCCACTGAAAGTTTCTCTGGGGTTCTTGCTTTTCGGCAACCTGGATCCAGATCATCCTTTAGCCAGGACTTTAGTAATCTTTTAGAACCCTACCTGGCAAAACCTAATCTCACACTTCTGGGTGACTTTAATTTCCATCTGAGAAAGCTTTATGTAAATATACCCAAACCCTCCTGGAAACCCTGGGCTGCTGTGGCTTTCCACAGTTGGTCTTGAGTCCCACACATGTGGCAGGATATATATTAGATGGAATATTTTCAAACGATCTGCGGATTAAAGTGGGAGAGCCTATACCCCTCTCCTGGTCAGATCATTATGCCATCCCTTTTAATTTTCAGTCTTTGGTATCAAGTACTGTCCCAGCTAACATAAGGCCAATAGAGGGAAAGATAAATCTCAGCCTTATTAATAAGGAGGCTCTTTCTAATGTTTTTAAAAACTATCAGCTTTCCTCGCACATGGATGCTAATCTAGCGGCAGCTGAACTCTCTAAGTGGCTTATAGCAGCTTTGGATACCTTAGCGCCTATTAAGGACCATTATGCAGCTAGGAAAAAGCCCTCTGCTCCATAGTTCTCTGAAAGACTTAGAAAGCTGAGGCAATCATGCCATAGGCAGGAAAGGATATGGCGTCTAGACATGGCGCCGGTGGGCAGAGAGCTTCACAAACAGCGCTTGAGGGAATATAAAACAGCTATTATTGAGGAAAAAAGTTCATACTTTTTAAAGGTTACGGAATCCATTAAATCTCCTAGAGAACTCTTTAATGTAATCAACTCTCTTATTTCCCCACCTGTCTCTGACCTGACGGATTTCTCTCAAGAGCTCTGTGACAGAATGGCTGAATTTTTCCGTACCAAAGTCACAGATATATATTCCTCGTTGGAAATCTCCAATGCTGAAATTGCCCTATCTGCTCCACTGAATTGACCCCACCTCCAGCCGAATGTTTCAGCTATCATGGAGGAGTTACTGAGGCTACTTACCTTCCCTCTTTAGTCTCCAGCAACTACGGACCTCCTGTTAGGGGAATTACATCGGGGTCCCCACTGGACTCATGCCCTCTGAAGGTGTTAAAAACAGGAAGAGAAGTTATTGTTCCTCACCTAACTGCAGTACTTAATGTAGCCATTTCCGTGGGGCAGTACCCCACCTCTTGGAAGACTGCAGTGGTTAAACCGCTTTTAAAAAAGCCTGCTTTGGACCCTATGGAACTAAAGAATTATCGCCCTATTTCCCTGTTGCCAGTCCCAGTCAAAATTCTGGAGAAACACTTAAATTCTCACCTTAGCGTTTATCAAAAGGATTATCAGTTGCTGGATGGTTCACAACATGGCTTTAGAAGCTATCATAGTATGGAGACAGCGCTAACTGCGGTATTTAATAACATCCGGGTTCAGGTCGACGCAGGGCATACCACACTGCTGATTCTTCTTGACCTCACCGCAGCCTTTGATACCCTGTCTCCGTTGAGGTTAGTGGAATGGCTCAAGGAGATAGGGATCGGCGGCACGGCCCTTATGCTACTTACCTCCTTCCTCAGTGATCGGGTACAGATAGTGAAAATGGGCCAACTCCACTTGGCTCCTAGCCCTCTGTTATGTGGAGTCCCTCAGGGCTCCTCGTTGAGCCCGACCCTTTTTAATATTTATATTGCCCCACTGGCTAAGGTTGTAAGGTCCTTTGGTTTTGAGGTGTTGTCTTATGCTGACGACACACAAATTATGGTGTGCATCACACATAGTATCAGGGAATCTGCTGCGAATTTTAAAAGCTGTATGCAGGCAGTCTCCTCCTGGATGGTCAAAAACTATCTTAGATTCAATGGGGAAAAGACAGAGGTCCTGATCTTCGGAAATCAACAGAACATCTGGTCCAACGACTGGTGGCCAGATACGCTTGGCTGCTGTCCCTGCCCTGTAGTCCATGGCAAAAATTTAGGGGTCATAGTGGACAATTCTCTTTCTCTAAGTCTACAGATTAGCAGAACAGTGTCCACCTGTTTTGGGATTATCAGGATCCTCAGGAAAATTTTACAGTTTCTCTCCTTTGCCACACGAAAGCAGGCAGTTATTGCCTTAGTGATTTCCAGACTGGACTATTGTAATGCCCTCTATTTGGGCATTAACAAGAGTATGGTGCGGCGCTTGTAGTTGGTGCAGAATGCCGCTGCCAGGTTGGTGATGGACCTTCCAAAATATCACTCAGTCTCGGCCTCTCTCATTACCTTGCATTGGCTTCCTTTGGATCAAAGAATTTTGTTTAAGACCCTATGCCTGACCCATAACGCCTTCTGTGGCCTAGGCCCTGACTCTATCAAAAGGCTGTTCCAGCGCTATCTTCCCACAAAGCAGCTTAGATCGGCGAGTAAAAATCTGTTGATAGTCTCAAGGTTCAAGAAGGCTAGATGGGGAGGCAGGGCCTTTTCCATTGCCGCTGCTAGGCTGTGGAATTCCCTCCCTAAAGATCTGTTGGGATAAGCTCCCATTCCCTTTTCCGCAGAGCTCTGAAAACCTGGCTTTTTACACAGATATCAGTCTGAGCATATTTTCTTAACTCTGTAACAGTGTCTCTCCTACATGCCTTGATGCCCTGGGGCTAAGTTTGCAGTCTATAAATCCAATATTCATTCAGAAAGAAAGAAAGAAACATGAGAGGTGTAGGAGAGTAGGATCTGCCTCTTATGTTGCCCCCACTTTTTTTCTGATGTTACACTGGTTTCTGGCTATAGTCAGGCTGGATCCCTGCCAATCAGGGCCCCAGCCTCTCTGTTCTCTCTAAACGATTTGGAGTGCACTCTAGGTGCACTAGTGATTGGATGCTGTGGTGCCTTATGAGTCCCTAGTATATGGTACCTTAGGTGCCAAGGGCATAGGTACTTCACAGGCCTACCAGGGGCTGAAGCATGTATTATGCCACCCCTGGGAAGCAGACTAAATCTGACACTACAGGCCTGCTACTGCAGCCTGGGTGAGGTGGTGCTAGCACTCCTCACTGAGGTATATGTTCCCTATATCTCTCCCACACACACATATAAACCTATCAGTCACCCCTAAGGCAGGCCCTATCAATCCTGAGGGCAGGGTGCTTGGCTTCTATGTGAGGGGGTGCCTCTGCCTGAGCAGGGCCCCTCTGCAGCTCTCAGAGTCCATTCTCTGGTGCTGTTTGTGGATGCGGTTAAACCATATACTCTTAAGTGCATTATATCCTCGTGGTAAAATGCTAACTTTGGTATCGCTGCATCAAAACATGTCGTGTTTGGTGTCAAACATCTTGGAATACTACCCCCCGCCAGTCCTGGCGGCGGGAGTAGCATTCCACCCTTCTAGGGGGATAGACATGTACCTACTGTGGAAACGCGGTAGAATCCTGAAGAGCCTTGGCATCACAAAATGGATGCCACCAGTCACAGACACTGGGCTGCCCTCCTGCTGATGACCGAAACTCGCAGTGGAGGAAGCCCAACAAAGGTATCCTGTCACAGGGAGGTGTAACCACCTCCCAGACAGGGTTTAGTGTATTGGGGCTGGGTGGGTGCACTCTTAGAGTGCTTTGAAGTCCTGCACTGGGGGAGAAGAAGGCTCCTCTGTGCATATGCCAGTTCAAACCGGCTCAGGGGCTACCTGCCCCTGCTCTGGCGCGAAACTGGACAAAGGGAAGTGGGTGTAACCACCCACTCCCTGACCCTCCCATAGGTGGGGTCATAGAGCTAGTCCCTCCCTTCTTTACAGTATAAGATAGGGAACCCTTGAACTTGTAAGTTAGATATCCCTGGACGATGCTCTGAAGAAGAATCCTGGCCCTTCGACGTTCCACTACCTTTGGAAGACAGAAGAATCTCCCTTGGAGTCAAGGAGTGACTCCCCTGCTTGGCAGGCACCAAAAACTACAAACGACAGTCGCAAACTACGCCGCTCCCGCCGGAGTCCGAAGTCCCTGCAGCCCAAGAAGTGGATTTCCTGACTTCTCCAAGGCCATTGTGAGTCCCCAGTGAAGTTGAGGCAAGTGGACCCCACGATTGACGAGGAACCGTGACCCCTGTGTACCGTGCACTATTGTCAAGTGCAACCCCTCCACAACGTTCTAAGAACCTGTGCTTTGGACCACGTGTGGTCCCAGCCTCCAGCAGGAATCTCTCTGAAGATCAGTGGCCTACACCATCCCGAGTGACCGTGGGTCCCTGTGGAGCGAATCCGACCGAGGCATCTTCGCGATCCCTTGCCAGCCGGCTCGTGGGTCCCCTGAAGACTTTTGCAACAAACCAAAGGGCTCCCCTGGTTGCTCCAGGCCTGCCCTGACTTACCCTTGCTGGGTGAGTCCCTCAAACCTTGCTGGTCTGCGCCATTGCCTTTTCACACCTTCCACGAGACTTGCTGTTACCAAGGCCTGTTGGCTCCAATCGAGTTGCCGACACAACAGTAAGCTGCAGACATCGCGGGACACGCCGAATCCAGCTCCTGGTTGTCGTCGACGCCTCCTGGACCTCGTGGCTAAAGAGTCAAGGCAACCGTGAACGACCTGAATCCTGCGACGACGGTGGGCATTCATCTTCCTTGCCCCGAGTCACTGCCAAGTGACTTTGAACACTGTCCCCTCTGCTTTCAGGTCATCCTTCTACCAAATCCAGGCTTGGATTCCACCGGACACTTCTTCAAACCATCACAAGCAGCAAGTCTTCTTTGTTCGCCATTGAAAACGACGCCGCGACCCGACACCAAAGGACACCTGTGCACCCGGCTTCCCTGGGTGAGGTAACTCCAGCACTACGGTACTCCTGTGGGTGTGGGCCCTAGAACTACTTACCCTGTAAGTGACTTGCTTGTAGGTTCCCCAGAAGTATCCTAAAACTCCTATTTTCCTCATGCGATTCTCGCACTGACTCGATACAGGGTTCGCGGCTGTGTTAGACACACCGCGTCCAACTCCCTAGTAAATCTACCAGTATCCACGTCCTTCGACTCGTACTGACCGATCGGTGTGTTCGCCTCGAACACGTCAGGGGCCTGTAACATTGATAACTCAATCGCGTCCGCTACATGAGACTCGTACAGGACTCGCACTAGTGTCTGAACACCGCGTCCGTCCCCTGTGGGTCTCCTACAACTACCTGGGTGGTTCTCTGGGGTCCCTCGATTCTATGTGCTCTAGACCCCGGTCTAGCCAAGATAAGATTGTGATATTTACTGTGCTAACTTATTCTAATAACAATTGACTTGTACATATGTTCCTGACTTCTAATCTCATAAAGAGATTAGTAGAGAGTTGTTTATTAATAACTTCAAATATATTTGATATATATACCTGTGTGGTGTCTTTTCATTTGGTGATTCAAGAGATTGTGTGGTAAAACAAGCTGCTTTACATTCCTTCAAGACTTAGCCTGAAGGCTGCTCTCCACAGCTACCACTAGGATAGCTTTCTATAAAGGTTGTCTTAAACCGATCTACCATAAGAGTCGAATTGGACTGGTGCAAGGTGTCCACTTTAATTAGTGAACAGCATATACCAGGCCAACTTCTCACATTGGTGGGCAGCGTGTGGGATTCCAGCTTGCTATTGTTTTACCAGAAAATCTCTATTTGAATTACTAACTGAAAACCACTATAGGTACTTAAGGTACATATAAAGTCAAGCTTAGTATCAATAAGTTCTACTGAACTTAGAGCTGTGTGCCAAGGGATAGCACACCCTTTCTACAGCTCAAGCTAGGATCAGTAGGCCACAAACTAGGGTAGGTAGTACAACACTGCACAACACTAGAATGTCCTTAAAAGGTGGAGCCAGTGGGTCCACCCAGCCTCAGTATAAGGACATGGCTTTCTCTGACTTGAGAGCCATGTGTGTTGAAAGACACCTGAAGCTAGGACAGAGTCCCTCCACACTACACTTGATAGATCTGCTGACAGCAGATGATCTTAGATTGGCTCTAGGAGCTAATGGGTCTGAATCAGGGGGTGGGTCAATTACAGTGTCTGGGTCAGATGATGAAAATCAGAATGACCAGGAATCTGTGATTGAAGGGCCAGGCTCCAGAGGGCCTGAAAAGGACAAAGGAATACTCCCTAAGAGAACTGACAGAGTGGATGAGAGGCACAGGTCCCCTTCCAGGGAATCTGACCACTCCTATCACTCTGGCAGAGAATTTGTCCATCAGAGGAACTCATACTTTCCCATAAGAGAGACCTCCTCTGAAAGAATGTGCAAACTACTCCAGTATGAGGAAGCATGAGTTGCCCTCAGAACCAAGCAGTTGGCACTGGATAGGGAAGCCCTGGAGATCCAGAGAGCTTCTAGAAGAGAGGGATTAGAACCCCTTGGTGGCAGCAACAGTGTCCCTAGAGGCAGGGAGTATATCCCAGACCATAGGAACCTGAGCAAGGTTGTTCCTCCCTACCAGAGTGGGGATGATATCCACAAGTGGATAACTGCTATGGAGAGGGCCTGTAGAGTACAGTAGGTCCCCCAAAAGCAGTGGGCAGCAATCTTGTGGCTCTCCTTTTCAGATAAAGGTAGAGACAAGCTCCTCACTGTTAGAGAAGAGGATGCTGATGATTATGAAGTCCTGAAGAGTGCACTAATAGATGGGTTTGGCTTAACCACTGAGCAGTACAGGTTGAAGTTCAGAGACACCCAGAAGGCACAGACTCAGGACTGGACTGACTTTGTTGATTGTGCAGCCAAGGCTCTGGAGGGTTGGCTAGTTGGCAGTAGGGTTACTGATTTCAAAGGATTGTATAATCTGATAATGAGAGAACAGATCCTTAATAATTGCCAGAACCAGTTGTTGCATCAGTACCTGGTGGACTCTGATCTGACCTCTCCCCAAGAATTGGGAAAGAAGGCAGACAAATGGGTCAGAACCAGGGTGAGGCAGAAACCCCAGAACCAAGGGGTGACACCAAGAAGCAAGATCCTAAGGGCTCTGAGAAAGGTGGGGATAAGTCAAAAGACCAGAAGTCTTCACAAGGGCCCCAAAAATCTGCATCTGGTGGGGAGTCACAATCCAACAAGGGAAAAGGCCAAAAGAAGCCATGGTGCAAATTCTGTAAACAGAAAGGGCACTGGACTTCTGATTGTAACAAGTCCAAAGACCAAACCACCCCCACTCCTGCCCCTAAGGCAACTGTTCCCCCTAGCTCAGCTACTGGTGGAGGTGGTACACAGACTAAGGGTTTAGTAGGGTTGACCCTGGGTTCTGAAGTGAACTCTGACCTAGTCAGGGTACCCACTCAGGCAATGCTGATTTGTAATGGAGACATTGACATGTCCTACCTAGTAAGCCCCAGTAATCTGGGCAAATACAAACAGCAGCCTGTAATAAATGGCAAACAGGATTTGGCATTTAGGGACACAGGTGCTAGTGTCACCATGGTGGCAGAGGATCTTGTGGACCCTAACCAGATCATCCTGGGCGAAATGTACCAGGTGACCAATGCGAGCAATGTCAGGACCAACCATAGTCTGGCAGTTGTGAATTTCTCCTGGGGAGGGGTAACTGGCCTCAAGAAGGTTGTAGTCAGTGCAGACCTCCCTGTAGAATGTCTGTTGGGCAATGATCTAGAGACTTCAGCCTGGTCTGAAGTAGAGTTATGGACTCATTCTGAGATGTTGGGCATCCCTGCAGAGGTATTTGCTGTGACCAGGTCACAAGCAAGAAAGCATAACACTGAACCAGCTCTGGATCCTGGAACAATGGACCAGATGCTTCCCAAGAGGAGGAGCAGTAGGGTAAAGGCAGTGCCTTCCCCTCTATCTCAGATCACAGATTCACCCCCAGAGGGAGGTGAAGCAGATCCTGAGGAAGGAACTGCCCCAGAGGGACTTGAGCCTGATCAGGTTGAGTTCTTGGGGGCAGGGGGCCCTTCTAGGGAAGATCTGAGTAAGGAGCAACAGTGCTGCCCCTCTCTTGAACCCCTCAGACAGCAGGCTGCTGCTGAGGCTGCTGGGAGTGCTAGTGGGTCCCATAAAGTTTATTGGGATGAGGGACTCCTATATTCTGAGAGTAGAGACCCAGCCCCTGGAGCCACCAGGAGGTTGGTAATACCTCAGAAGTTTAGGGGTTCCTCTTGACCTTAGCACATGATATCCCTTTAGCAGGTCACTTGGGCCAAAACAAGACCTGGGACAGGCTTGTTCCACATTTTCATTGGCCACATATGTCAGAGGACACACAGGAGTTTTGTCGCTCCTGTGTCACTTGCCAAGCCAGTGGTAAGGCAGGTGGCACAACAAAGGCCCCCTGATACCACTACCTGTGGTGGGGGTACCCTTTGAAAGGGTAGGGATTGACATTGTTGGTCCCCTTGACCCTCAAACTGCATCTGGGCACAGATTTATCCTGGTGGTAGTGGATCATGCCACCAGGTACCCATAGGCAATTCTCTGAGGACCACCACAGCCCCTGTGGTGGCAAGAGCCCTCATTGGAGTTTTCTCCAGAGTGGGTTTCCCAAAGGAGGTCATCTCTGACAGAGGTACTAACTTCATGTCAGGATATCTAAAAGCAATGTGGAAGGAGTGTGGTGTAACTTATAAGTTCACCACTCCCTATCACCCACAATGCAATGGGTTGGTTGAACGTTTCAACAAAACCCTGAAGGGAATGATTAAAGGACTCCCAGAGAAGCTTAGGCGGAAATGGGACCTTCTTCTTCTTCCTTGCCTGCTATTTGCATACAGAGAAGTTCCACAGAAGGGAGTTGGTTACAGCCCATTTGAGCTTCTGTTTGGGCATCTGTGAGAAGTTGGCCTGGTATATGCTGTTCACTAATTAAAGTGGACACCTTGCACCAGTACAATTCGACTCTTATGGTAGATAGGTTTAAGACAACCTTTATAGAAAGCTATCCTAGTGGTAGCTGTGGAGAGCAGCCTTCAGGCTAAGTCTTGAAGGAATGTAAAGCAGCTTGTTTTACCACACAATCACTTGAATCACCAAATGAAAAGACACCACACAGGTATATATATCAAATATATATGTATTTATTAATAAACACTCTCTACTAATCTCTTTATGAGATTAGAAGCCAGGAAGATATGTACAAGTCAAATGTTATCAAAATAAGTTAAGCACAATTGAATATCACAATCTTAGTTAGCTAGACCTAGGTCTAGGGCATCTAGAATCAAGGGACCCCCAAGAACCACCCCAGGTAGTTGTAGGAGACCCACAGGGGACGGACGCGGTGACCTGGCACCGGTGAGAGTCCTGTACGAGTCTATGCACTCAGACGCGATTGAGATTTCAATGTTAAAGGTCCCTTGCGTGTTCGAGGCGAACACACCGATCGGACTCAGTACGAGTCGATGGATACGGTTACAGATAGGATTGCATGGGAGTTGGACGCGGTGTGTCTAACACAGACGCGAACCATGTACGAGTCAGCACGATAGTCGCACTTGGAAAGTAAGAGTTTTAGGACACTTCTAGGGAAGCTACAAGCAAGTCACTTACAGGGTAAGTAGTTCTAGGGCCCACACCCACAGGAGCACCGTAGTGCTGAAGTTACCTCACCCAGGGGAGCCGGGTGCATAGGTGTTCTTTGGTGTCGGGTCGCGGCGTTTTCAATGGGAGCCAGTGAGACTTGCTGCTGTGCGACAGGAGGAGATCCAAGCCTGGATTCAGAAGATGGAAGATCTGAAAGCAGAGGGGACAGTGTTCAAAGTCACTTGGCAGTGACTCGGGGCAAGGAAGATGGATGCCCACCGTCGTCGCAGGATTCAGGTTGTTCGCGGTTGCCTTGACTCTTCAGCCACGAGGTCCAGGAGGTGTCAACGACAACCAGGAGCTGGATTCAGTGTGTCCCACAATGTTTGCAGCTTACTGCGGTGTTGGCGACTCGATCGGATCCAACAATACTTGGTAACAGCAAGTCTCGGGGAAAGTGCGAAAAGGCAATGGCACAGACCAGCAAGGTCTGGGGGACTCAGCCAGCAAGGGTAAGTCAGGGCAGGGCTGGAGCAATCAGGGGAGCCCTTTGGTATCTTTAGAAAGTCTTCTGGGGACCCACAAGCTGGCTGGCAAGGGATCACAAAGACGCCTCGGGAGGATTCACTCACAGGGGCCCACGGTCACTTGGGACGTGGTAAGCCTCTGATCTTAGGAGGGATTTCTGCTGGAGGCTAGGACCACACGTGGTCCAAAGCACAAGTTCGTGGAACGTTGTGAAGGGGTTGCACTCGACAATAGTGCACGGTACCCAGGGGTCGCGGTTGCTCGTTACTCTTGGGGTCCACTGGCCTCAGCTTCACTGGAGACTCACGATGGCCTTGGAGAAGTCAGGAAATCCTTTTCTTGGGCTGCAGGGACTTCGGACTCCGGCGGGAGCGGTGTAGTTTGCGACCGTCATTTGTAGTTTTTGGTGCCTGCCAAGCAGGGGAGTCACTCCTTGACTCCAAGGGAGATTCTTCAGTCTTCCAAAGGTAGTGGAACGTCGAAGGTCCGGGATTCTTCTTGTAGAGCGTCATCCAGGGATATCTAACTTACAAGTTCAAGGGCTCCCTATCTTATACTGTAAAGAAGGGAGGGACTAGCTCTATGACCCCACCTATGGGAGGGTCAGGGGAGTGGGTGGTTACACCCACTTCCCTTTGTCCAGTTTCGCACCAGAGCAGGGGCAGGTAGCCCCTGAGCCGGTTTGAACTGGCATATGCACAGAGGAGCCTTCTGCTCCCCCAGTGCAGGACTTCAAAGCACTCTAAGAGTGCACCCACCCAGCCCCAATACACTAAACCCTGTCTGGGAGGTGGTTACACCTCCCTGTGACAGGATACCTTTGTTGGGCTTCCTCCACTGCGAGTTTCGGTCATCAGCAGGAGGGCAGCCCAGTGTCTGTGACTGGTGGCATCCATTTTGTGATGCCAAGGCTCTTCAGGATTCTACCGCGTTTCCACAGTAGGTACATGTCTATCCCTCTAGAAGGGTGGAATGCTACCCCCGCCGTCAGGACTGGCGGGGGGGTAGTATTCCAAGATGTTTGACACCAAACACGACATGTTTTGATGCAGCCATACCAAAGTTAGCATTTTACCGCGAGGATATAATGCACTTAAGAGTTTATGGTTTAACCGCATCCACAAACAGCACCAGAGAATGGACTCTGAGAGCTGCAGAGGGGCCCTGCTCAGGCAGAGGCACCCCCTCACATAGAAGCCAAGCACCCTGCCCTCAGGATTGGTAGGGCCTGCCTTAGGGGTGACTGATAGGTTTATATGTGTGTGTTGGAGAGATATAGGGAACCTATACCTCAGTGAGGAGTGCTAGCACCACCTCACCCAGGCTGCAGTAGCAGGCCTGTAGTGTCAGATTTAGTCTGCTTCCCAGGGGTGGCATAATACATGCTTCAGCCTCTGGTAGGCCTGTGAAGTACCTATGCCCTTGGCACCTAAGGTACCATATACTAGGGACTCATAAGGCACCACAGTATCCAATCACTAGTGCACCTAGAGTGCACTCCAAATCGTTTAGAGAGAACAGAGAGGCTGGGGCCCTGATTGGCAGGTATCCAGCCTGACTATAGCCAGAAACCAGTGTAACAGCAGAAAAAAGTGGGGGCAACATAAGAGGCAGATCCTACTCTCCTACACAACCCCCCAAACGCAGGGACACTAAACTAACCATGACCAGTTGAGTCTTCGTGTTCAAAGTGGAAATACCTTGAGAGTCCATCTGCATTGGCATGTTGGGTCCCAGGTCTATGTTCCACTGTATAGTCCATCCCCTGTAGGGAAATGGACCACCTCAAAAGTTTTGGGTTTTCACCTTTCATCTGCTTAAGCCATAGGAGGGGCTTGTGGTCAGTCTGAACTATGAAGTGAGTGCCAAACAAGTATGGCCTCAGATTCTTCAGGGCCCACACCACAGCAAAGGCCTCCTCTCTATAGCTGACCAACGTTTCTCTCTAGGGGTCAGCCTTCTGCTAATGAAAGCTACTGGCTGGTCTTGACCTTCATCATTCAGTTGAGACAGTACAGCTCCCAAACCCAGCTCAGAAGCATCTGTTTGGACAATGAACTTTTGGTGTAGTCTGGACTCTGTAAGATGGGGGCAGTGCACATGGCCTGCTTTAGGTCTTCAAATGCCTTTTGACAGCTAGCTGTCCACTGAACCTTTTTGGCATTTTCTTTGAGGTCAGATCATTCAAGGGGGTCACTATAGATCCATATCCCTTGACAAACCTCCTATAGTACCCAGTCAGGCCTAAGAAGGCTCTCACCTGTGTCTGGGTGGTTGGAGCAACCCATTCCATTATGGTTTGGATTTTGCTCTGTAAAGGTTGAACCTGGCCTCCAACCACAAGGTGGCCCAGGTACACAACCTGACTCTGCCCTATCTGGCACTTGGTGGCCTTGATAGTGAGGCCTGCTTTCTGCAGAGCCTCCAAAACATTCCTGAGGTGGACCAGGTGATCCTGCCAGGAGGAACTAAAGACAGCAATATCATCTAGATAAGCTGAGCAATAAGTTTCCATTCCTGCCAGAACTTTATTCACCAACCTCTGGAAAGTGGCAGGTGCATTCTTCAATCCAAAGGGCATCACCACAAAGTGGTAGTGCCCACCAGGGGTCAAAAATGCTGTTTTGGCTTTTGCATCATCAGCTAATCTGATCTGCCAGTAGCCAGCTGTCAGGTCAAATGTGCTTAGATACTTGGCTGAGGCCAAAGTATCAATCAGCTCATCTGCCCTCGGTATGGGATAGGCATCAGTCCTAGTGACTGCATTGAGGCCTCTGTAGTCTACACAAAACCTCATCTCTTTCCTACCACCCTGGGTATGAGGCTTGGGTACCAGGACTACTGGGCTAGCCCAAGGGCTATCTGAAGGCTCAATTACACCTAGCTCCAACATTTTCTGGACTTCAGTCCTGATACAGTCCCTGACATGGTCAGGTTGCCTGTAGATTTTATTCTTGACAGGCAGACTGTCTCCAGTGTCCACCTCATGGGTGCACCAGGTAGTCTGACTAGGGGTCAGGCTAAACATATGTCTAAACTGTTGCAGAACCTGTCTGCACTCAGTTTGCTGATGGTCAGTGAGGCTGCTTGCCAAAGCAACACCATCGACTGACCCATCATCAGGGTTCTGAGAGAGCAGGTCAGGGAGAGGGTCACTCTCCTCCTCCTGGTCCTCATCAGTTGCCATGAGCAAGCCCATGTCAGCCCTGTCAACATATGGCTTTAATCTGTTGACATGGAGCACCCTCAGGGGGCTCCTGGGAGTTCCAAGATTCACCAGATAGGTGACTTCTCCCTTCTGTTCAACTATTGTATGGGGGCCACTCCACTTGTCCTGGAGGGCTGCTGGGGCCACAGGCTCCAACACCCACACTTTCTGTCCTGGCTGGTATACAGTCAGTACAGCCTTTGGTCATGCCAAGCTTTTTGTAATTCTTGGCTGGCCTCCAGGTTTTTGGTTGCCTTTTTCATGTACTCAGCCATCCGGGAGCGGAGACCAAGTACATAGTCCATCACATCTTGTTTGGGGGCTTGAGAGGTTACTCCCAGCCCTCTTTTACCAAACACAGTGGACCTCTCACAGGATGCCCAAACAGAAGCTCAAATGGGCTGTAACCAACCCCCTTCTGTGGAACTTCTCTGTATGCAAATAGCAGGCAAGGAAGAAGAAGGTCCCATTTCCCCCTAAGCTTTTCTGGGAGTCCTTTGATCATTCCCTTCAGGGTTTTGTTGAAACGTTCAACCAACCCATTGCATTGTGGGTGATAGGGAGTGGTGAACTTATAAGTTACACCACACTCCTTCCACATTGCTTTTAGATATCCTGACATGAAGTTAGTACCTCTGTCAGAGATGACCTCCTTTGGGAAACCCACTCTGGAGAAAACTCCAATGAGGGCTCTTGCCACCACAGGGGCTGTGGTGGTCCTCAGAGGAATTGCCTCTGGGTACCTGGTGGCATGATCCACTACCACCAGGATAAATCTGTGCCCAGATGCAGTTTGAGGGTCAAGGGGACCAACAATGTCAATTCCTACCCTTTCAAAGGGTACCCCCACCACAGGTAGTGGTATCAGGGGGCCTTTGTTGTGCCACCTGCCTTACCACTGGCTTGGCAAGTGACACAGGAGCGACAAAACTCCTTTGTGTCCTCTGACATATGTGGCCAATGAAAATGTGGAACAAGCCTGTCCCAGGTCTTGTTTTGGCCCAAGTGACCTGCTAAAGGGATATCATGTGCTAAGGTCAAGAGGAACCCCCTAAACTTCTGAGGTATTACCAACCTCCTGCTGGCTCCAGGGGCTGGGTCTCTACCCTCAGA
This sequence comes from Calotriton arnoldi, assembly GCA_963921515.1. Taxonomy (NCBI): domain Eukaryota; kingdom Metazoa; phylum Chordata; class Amphibia; order Caudata; family Salamandridae; genus Calotriton; species Calotriton arnoldi. The sequence continues at coordinate 209,775 of CAWUFW010017173.1, read as the reverse complement.
ATATAGGAGTCCCTCATCCCAATAAACTTTATGGGACCCACTAGCACTCCCAGCAGCCTCAGCAGCAGCCTGCTGTCTGAGGGGTTCAAGAGAGGGGCAGCACTGTTGCTCCTTACTCAGATCTTCCCTAGAAGGGCCCCCTGCCCCCAAGAACTCAACCTGATCAGGCTCAAGTCCCTCTGGGGCAGTTCCTCCTTCAGGATCTGCTTCACCTCCCTCTGGGGGTGAATCTGTGATCTGAGACAGAGGGGAAGGCACTGCCTTTACCCTACTGCTCCTCCTCTTGGAAAGCATCTGGTCCATTGTTCCAGGATCCAGAGCTGGTTCAGTGTCATGCATTCTTGCTTGTGACCTGGTCACAGCAAATACCTCTGCAGGGATGCCCAACATCTCAGCATGAGTCCATAACTCTACTTCAGACCAGGCTGAAGTCTCTAGATCATTGCCCAACAGACATTCTACAGGGAGGTCTGCACTGACTACAACCTTCTTGAGGCCAGTTACCCCTCCCCAGGAGAAATTCACAACTGCCAGACTATGGTTGGTCTTGACGTTGCTTGCATTGGTCACCTGGTACATTTCGCCCAGGATGATCTGGTTAGGGTCCACAAGATCCTCTGCCACCATGGTGACACTAGCACCTGTGTCCCTAAATGCCAAAGCCTGTTTGCCATTTATTACAGGCTGCTGTTTGTATTTGCCCAGATTACTGGGACTCACTAGGAAGGACATATTAAGGTCTCCCTCACAAATCAGCATTGCCTGAGTGGGTACACTGACTAGGTCGGAGTCCACTTCAGAACCCAGGGTCAACCCTACTAAACCCTTAGCACTGTGTACCACCTCCACCAGTAGCTGAGCTAGGGGAACAGTTGCCTTAGGGGCAGGAGTGGGGGTGGTTTGGTCTTTGGACTTGTTACAATCAGAAGTCCAGTGCCCTTTCTGTTTACAGAATTTGCACCAGGGCTTCTTTTGGCCTTTTCCCTTGTTGGATTGTGACTCCCCACCAGATGCAGATTTTGGGGCCCTTGTGAAGACTTCTGGTGTTTTGACTTATCCCCACCTTTCTCAGAGCCCTTAGGATCTTGCTTCTTGGTGTCACCCCCTTGGTTCTGGGGTTTCTGGCTTACCCTGGTTCTGACCCATTTGTCTGCCTTCTTTCCCAATTCTTGGGGAGAGGTCAGATCAGAGTCCACCAGGTACTGATGCAACAACTGGTTCTGGCAATTATTAAGGATCTGTTCTCTCATTATCAGATTATACAATCCTTTGAAATCAGTAACCCTACTGCCAACTAGCCAACCCTCCAGAGCCTTGGTTGCACAATCAACAAAGTCAGTCCAGTCCTGAGTCTGTGCCTTCTGGGTGTCTCTGAACTTCAACCTGTACTGCTCAGTGGTTAAGCCAAACCCATCTATTAGTGCACTCTTCAGGACTTCATAATCATCAGCATCCTCTTCTCTAACAGTGAGGAGCTTGTCTCTACCTTTATCTGAAAAGGAGAGCCACAAGATTGCCCCCCCCCTGCTTTATGGGGGAACTGCTGTACTCTACAGGCCCTCTCCATAGCAGTTATCCACTTGTGGATATCATCCCCACTCTGGTAGGGAGGAACAACCTTGCTCAGGTTCCTATGGTCTGGGATATACTCCCTGCCTCTAGGGACACTGTTGCTGCCACCAAGGGGTTCTAACCCCTCTCTTCTAGAAGCTCTCTGGATCTCCAGGGCTTCCCTATCCAGTGCCAACTGCTTGGTTCTGAGGGCAACTCGTGCTTCCTCATACTGGAGTAGTTTGCACATTCTTTCAGAGGAGGTCTCTCTTATGGGAAAGTATGAGTTCCTCTGATGGACAAATTCTCTGCCAGAGTGATAGGAGTGGTCAGATTCCCTGGAAGGGGACCTGTGCCTCTCATCCACTCTGTCAGTTCTCTTAGGGAGAATTCCTCTGTCCTTTTCAGGCCCTCTGGAGCCTGGCCCTTCAATCACAGAGTCCTGGTCATTCTGATTTTCATCATCTGACCCAGACACTGTAATTGACCCACCCCTGATTCAGACCCATTAGCTCCTAGAGCCAATCTAAGATCATCTGCTGTCAGCAGATCTATCAGGTGTAGTGTGGAGGGACTCTGTCCTAGCTTCAGGTGTCTTTCAACACACATGGCTCTCAAGTCAGAGAAAGCCATGTCCTTATACTGAGGCTGGGTGGACCCACTGGCTCCACCTTTTAAGGACATTCTAGTGTTGTGCAGTGTTGTACTACCTACACTAGTTTGTGGCCTACTGATCCTAGCTTGAGCTGTAGAAAGGGTGTGCTATCCCTTGGCACACAGCTCTAAGTTCAGTAGAACTTATTGATACTAAGCTTGACTTTATATGTACCTTAAGTACCTATAGTGGTTTTCAGTTAGTAATTCAAATAGAGATTTTCTGGTAAAACAATAGCAAGCTGGAATCCCACACGCTGCCCACCAATGTGAGAAGTTGGCCTGGTATATGCTGTTCACTAATTAAAGTTGACACCTTGCACCAGTACAATTCGACTCTTATGGTAGATAGGTTTAAGACAACCTTTATAGAAAGCTATCCTAGTGGTAGCTGTGGAGAGCAGCCTTCAGGCTAAGTCTTGAAGGAATGTAAAGCAGCTTGTTTTACCACACAATCTCTTGAATCACCAAATGAAAAGACACCACACAGGTATATATATCAAATATATATGTATTTATTAATACACTGTTAAATTTAAGCAATGAATAAGGAACAAGTCAGGAGGATACTTGTTTATTGGTCATCCACTCTCCACAAGTCCCACATCCCCAACATTCCAAGGTAAGCTCAAGGTGGGAAACCATTTGCGAATGGAGCAAGGGGTGACGGAATGTACCAACAAGGTTACAACACACCTCCTTACCTTACAAACCAGAGAACAAAATAATTGAACATTTCCAATACAGATCTTGCGATGTTGAAACAACATAAGTTCGGAATGATTATATTTCGGATCTTACAATGTTGTCATAACTCCACCATTGCCCATTGTCCAATTGAACCACATTTTCCAAGACCTTGGCTACTTTGCAAGGGGGTAAAATTAACTTTGGTTACGCCCATCCTTCCCACTCCTTTTACTTGGACCACATCTCCCACCTTCCATAATCGTGGTTTGACCCCATGTTTCTTGTCATACCAAGCCTTGTATCTAGACTGATGTGATTCAACCTTCCTAGTGGCTCCCTCCATGTCAGGAACTGACTTTTTACCTCCTTCTAACCACCCAGGATTGAACTTGGTGCAAGGCTCCCTCCCACGCAGAGCTATGAAGGGAGAGATACCCGTCACCAAATTGGGGGCAGTGTGGTATGCCCACATACACTTGCGTAGGTGAGATTCTACATCCTGACTATTGGCTACCGCCAATTGAATATGCTCTTTGATCATTCTGTTGGCCCTCTCCACTAGGCCATTGGCTTTGGGGCAGTAGAGTGCCGTTAACTCATGTTTTATATTCATGTTCTCCAAAAACTCTCTCATCAACTCAGAGGTAAACTGTACTCCGTTATCAGTGACCAACACTGAGGGTATCCCTTCACTTGAAAACACTTCCTTCAGGAATTCCAGCACAGTGTTGGTGTTGACACGATGCACACATTTTTGACTGATCCAGTGTGATGTGTAATCGACGAGCACGATCATCAACCGTTTCTGCACCCCCAAACTGTCCATTGGCCCTATGATGTCCATGGCTAACTTGTTCCATGGTTTCGAGGGTACTTCCACCGGTGACAAAGGCGCTTTCCGCAAGGCTTTGGACTTGTCGCTCTTGGTGCAGCACAAACAGTCCTTGACTAGTTGTTCAGCTAATGTGTCCATCTTGGGGAACCAAAAGTTCGCTCTGACCTTGTGTTTGGTGATGCTCCGCCCTAAGTGACCCTCCTGCGCCAGTTCTATAATTCTTTTCCTGAGACCAGTGGGGGGCACCACTCGGTTTTGGCGGTATACCTTGTCCCCTATGACACACAATTAATTTCTGATCTCCCAGAAATCCTTTAGTCCCTCCACGAGGTCATTTCTCTTAGCGGGCCATCCTTTTCTCATGATGGTTTTAAGGACCTTCAAATCCTCATCCTCTTCCATGTACGTGTCCCACTCCTCTTCAGTAATGGCCGGATCATCCACTACCATTATGGGGCTGTCCAACATTTCTTCCTGTACTTCATTGCTCAGGGGCGCTCTTGACAAGTAATCCGCAATCGTGTTTTCATTTCCAGGCACATACTCCACCCTGAAATTGAAATTTTCCAGCCCTAAAATCCATCTGCTGATGCGCGGTGAACAGTTCTCCATTCCTCTTACCGTGAATATAGACGTTAGCGGTTTGTGGTCCGTCCTGATCGTGAAATTCATACCCCATAAGAAGAATTTGAAATGCTTCACCGCCCAGAAACACGCCAGGGCCTCCTTTTCAATGACAGAATAGTTGGACTCAGCTCTCGTGAGACTCCTGGACGCGAAAGCAATGATTTTCTCCTTCTTGTCTCCTCTTTGTATGAGGGTGGCACCTAATCCCTTGTTCGACGCATCCGTAGTGAGGATGGTTTTCTTTGTAGGGTCAAAAGTTCCCAACGCCGGTGAGTTCAAAATCTCCTCTTTCAGTTCACTCATGACTCTTCTGTGTTCATCCTCCACACAAACTCCACCTCCTTTTTTAGGAAGTTACGCAATGGCTCACTTTTGGAAGCATAGTTTTTATGAACTTCGCCAGGTATTCCATAAGGCCCAAGAAAGACTTGAGTTCCTCTTTACTGTTGGGATACGGTGCATCTCTTACAGCACTCATAAGACTGAACTTTGGCCTGAAACCTTCCTCGGAAATGGAATGCCCCAAGTACTCCACTGACTTGACTCTGATTTTGCATTTGTTCCTTTGAACAGTTAACCCCGCATCCATGAGTTTCCGGAATACTGTTTTGAGGGTGAGATCGTGTTCTTCTATGTTGTTCCCATATACCAAGATATCGTCTTGGAAACACATAGTCCTGTCTACCCCTTCCAGAATCTGTTGCATTATTTTCTGGAAAACCGCCGCCGCTGAAGCCAAGCCGAACGGCATCCTACGGAACATGAACGCTCCTTGAGGGGTTACGAATGATGTCAAAGGTCTGGAATCCGGATGCAGGTCCACTTGGTGATAGGCCATGGACAAATCGATGACACTGAAGAATCTGGCGCTCCCCATGGTGCTGAGCATCTCGTTAATCTTTGGCAGGGGTGCCGTTCCACCCAGATACTCTCATTCAAACTGCGAAGGTCCACGCACAACCGAATGCCCTCTCCATTGGCCTTGGCTGCGATAACTACTGGGGCCAACCATTCCGAGCAGTCCACTGGCTGAATGACTCCCATCTCACTTAGCCTACGTAGCTCCTTCTCCAACGGTCCTTTCATTTGGTGGGGTACTGGACGCACCTTGTGGACTACTGGTTTGGCGCCCAATTTAAGTTTGATTTTGTGTTGAAATTCGCGCAGGCATCCTAATTTATCCTTAAACAGTTCATGGAACTCTTCGCAAATGCTGTTGCTCCTACTAATTCCTTCAGTCAGTAGCACTTGTTCCTCGCCATTGGGATCCAGAATTATCCCCAGTTCTTTTTGGTGCTGCCAGCCAAGCAAGTTGGATCCTGATTCCACGATGTAAACCTTGCCAACGGTCACTCTGTTTTTGAATTGTATGTCCATTTCCTTCATACCAACTAAATCTATGGGTTCCTTGCTGTACCCTGTTGGAGTAATGTCAGGCTTTTCCAAAAAGGACACTACGCCCTCCCCTATGTTCTCGTAATCCTTCTTGTTCAGTAGAGTAAACGGAGAACATGAATCAGCAAACATTGTTACTGCTTTGTCATTTAACAACACTTCACATGAGGGATAGATGACATTTACCGAATCAGTAATATCCTTCAACTGTAATACATATTTCTTTTCACTCGGTATCACATATTTTATCTCTTTATTCTGGCCCTTCACCTGTTCTCTATCATTCTCCTTGTTGTGTGCCTCCCCTTCTCTACATACCCTAGCGAAATGCCCTCTCCTGTTGCACTTTTTGCAGGTCACACTTCTGGCAGGGCACTGTGGATAATTTGCAAAATGATTGTTGGTCCCACACCTGTAACACTTTGGTTGGTGACCTTTGTCTGGAGTTCTATAAAAGGTCCCCTTTTTCTTTTACCTTGTACACCCCTTCTGACTCCTCCTCATTTTGAATATTTGCAACTACTTCACTGTTGTTCCTCATTTCCTTTACGCATTTAGCTGTGTGTTCAACCGATTTGGCAATCTCAACTGCTTCTCTTAACCCAGGGTTCATCGAAAGGAGTTTTTCTTGGATGCGCGTGTTATTGGTACAACGCACCAATTGGTCCCTGATAAGAGAATCAGTAAGATTACCAAATTCACACAGTTGTGACAAACCCCATAACACAGCAATGTAATTTTGAACTGACTCTTGTTTCCCTTGTGCTCTGTTAAAAAACCTGTGACGCTCCAACACTACGTTAATTTTATCTCCAAAATGTGTTTCCAACTTCCCCACAGTATTCGCAAAAACATCCACTTCTTCCCCACCAGCACCTACCACAGTTTCTGGCAGTGTCTCGTAAACTTTACGCCCTTGCACACCTAGATTGTGTAGGAGGATGTGCTGCTTACGCAATGCAGAAAAACGTTCCCCCTATAGCTATGATGTATGATTCAAAAGTTTGAACCACTCTTTCCAACTTATCTCGGGTTCCCCTAGGTCATTTAAAAAAGGAGGAGGTTGACTCATGCTTGCAGCAGCCATCATAGTGGCGTAACGACCAAGGATGAACACAGTAATATTATTATTTTTTTTTTTTTTAACCCGGAGCAGACACTATGAAGCACAGAGAACTGGACAGGGACAGGTGGAACGTTCCCGGGGCAACCCTGGATAAAAAGGATCTAAACAGTAAACATTATTCAGCACCCGGTGACCCCATGCATGAACCTGAAACACCCCTGCACCCTCACCACAACGCCCATACAGCAGTAATAAGATTTCACACAGTCCCTCAAAATGAGGCCAAAGTCACGACTTGATAGGTCCAAAGCTGGAATAACCCACAAGCAGGTATTTACCAGTCTAAAGAACCCCTCCGAACCAGCCTCCAGGGCACGATCGGGGAAACGCTGGCCGTAGCTGGAGACCACGGCTCCTGATGACAGGGTTTCCCACACGGAGCTGTCCTCCAAGGCGCTGAGCAGGGGAACACTGACTCACCACACGAACTCCAGAACTGAAAAGACACTGAGGAAACCTCCACTACGCTCTCTGCTTACACTTCCTGAAACAAGATCCAGCCGTGACGGTGGTTGCTCGGGGGAACTGCTTACGATCGTGCCGTTCTGACAGGAGGTGGCTCAACTCCCGCAGGCAGAGTGAGGTACTGCACTTCTCAAGTCAGAGAGAATTCTCACGGAAACGCTCTCGGTAACCTTACTGAAACTGGATCAGCTGTGACGGACGTAGCTCAAGGGAGCCTAACGTCGTGCCCTCAGACAAAAGATGCCCAGACCCGCAGGTGGGATGGCGGTACTGCACTCTTAAAATCCGTCAAACGACAGCTTAACACTTCCCTCACAGGAACTACTCGATACACCAGTCGGCCGCTTCAGTGCACAGCTGACCACTCGCCTTCTGTCAGGAGATGTGCCCCGCACCATGCCGGCACCCAACGGTACCGCGCTCCTGAAACTCCTCGGAAAGCAACACTGCCCACAGCTTGGAACCCGCACCGCAGCAACCTTACCCCGCTGTTGATGAACGAGGTGGGCACTCGATATACTTGTTGTGCTCAGTTCCAGCGTGAGGGGAGAAAGGCCACGAACCTGCTTCGCCGATACTCCGCTTTCCTTTGACAGCCCAGCAGTGTACTAATGTATGCAATTCCTTCCGCATACGGATCTCTGGATGCTGGACGAATCCTTCGAACACGGGGTCAGCTCACTACCGCCGTGGTTTTGTGAGGCAGATGGAGAGAACTCAAAGGGGAAATGACCAATGCTGCCCCCTGCGCAGCAAAAGCGTCGCCAGTGTTAAATTTATGCAATGAATAAGGAACAAGTCAGGAGGATACTTGTTTATTGGTCATCCACTCTCCACAAGTCCCACATCCCCAACATTCCAAGGTAAGCTCAAGGTGGGGGAAACCATTTGCGAATGGAGCAAGGGGTGACGGAATGTACCAACAAGGTTACAACATAAACACTCTCTACTAATCTCTTTATGAGATTAGAAGCCAGGAACATATGTACAAGTCAAATGTTATCAAAATAAGTTAAGCACAATTGAATATCACAATCTTAGTTAGCTAGACCTAGGTCTAGGGCATCTAGAATCGAGGGACCACCAAGAACCACCCCAGGTAGTTGTAGGAGACCCACAGGGGACGGACGCGGTGACCTGGCACCGGTGCGAGTCCTGTACGAGTCTATGCACTCAGACGCGATTGAGATTTCACTGTTAAAGGTCCCTTGCGTGTTCGAGGCGAACACACCGATCGGACTCAGTACGAGTCGATGGATACGGTTACAGATAGGATTGCAAGGGAGTTGGACGCGGTGTGTCTAACACAGACGCGAACCATGTACGAGTCAGCACGATAGTCGCACTTGGAAAGTAAGAGTTTTAGGACACTTCTAGGAAGCTACAAGCAAGTCACTTACAGGGTAAGTAGTTCTAGGGCCCACACCCACAGGAGCACCGTAGTGCTGAAGTTACCTCACCCAGGGGAGCCTGGTGCATAGGTGTTCTTTGGTGTCAGGTCGCGGCGTCGTTTCCAATGTGAGCCAGTGAAGACTTGCTGCTTGCGGCAACAGGAGAAGTGTCCGGAGGAATCCAAGCCTGGTTTCAGAAGATGGAAGACCTGAAAGCAGAGGGGACAGTGTTCAAAGTCACTTGGCAGTGACTCGGGGCAAGGAAGATAGATGCCCACCGTCGTCGCAGGATTCAGGTTGTTCACGGTTGCCTTGACTCTTCAGCCACGAGGTCCAGGAGGCATCGACGACAACCAAGAGCTGGATTCGGTGTGTCCCACAATGTCTGCAGCTTACTGCGGTGTTGGCGACTCGATCGGAGCCAATAAACCTTGGTAACAGCAATTCTCGGGGAAAGTGCAAAGAGGCAATGGCGCAGACCAGCAAGGTCTGGGGGACTCACCCAGCAAGGGTAAGTCAGGGCAGGCCTGAAGCAACCAGGGGAGCCCTTTGGTATTTTTAGAAAGTCTTCTGGGGACCCACAAGCCGGCTGGCAAGGGATCGCAAAGACACCTCGGGAGGATTCACTCACAGGGGCCCACGGTCACTCGGGACGTGGTAGGCCTCTGATCTTAGGAGAGATTCCTGCTGGAGGCTGGGACCACACGTGGTCCAAAGCACAAGTTCGTGGAATGTTGTGAAAGGGTTGCACTCGACAATAGTGCACGGTACCCAGGGGTCACGGTTCCTTGTTACTCTTGGAGTTCACTGGCCTCAGCTTCACTGGGGACTCACGATGGCCTTGGAGAAGTCAGGAAATCCACTTCTTGGGCTGCAGGGACTTCGGACTCCGGCGGGAGCGGTGTAGTTTGCGACCGTCGTTTGTAGTTTTTGGTGCCTGCTAAGCAGGGGAGTCACTCCTTGACTCCAAGGGAGATTCTTCAGTCTTCCAAAGGTAGTGGAACGTCGAAGGTCCGGGATTCTTCTTGTAGAGCGTCGTCCAGGGATATCTAACTTACAAGTTCAAGGGCTCCCTATCTTAGACTGTAAAGAAGGGAGGGACTAGCTCTATGACCCCACCTATGGGAGGGTCAGGGAGTGGGTGGTTACACCCACTTCCCTTTGTCCAGTTTCGTGCCAGAGCAGGGGCAGGTAGCCCCTGAGCCGGTTTGAACTGGCATATGCACAGAAGAGCCTTCTGCTCCCCCAGTGCAGGACTTCAAAGCACTCTAAGAGTGCACCCACCCAGCACCAATACACTAAACCCTGTCTGGGAGGTGGTTACACCTCCCTGTGACAGGATACCTTTGTTGGGCTTCCTCCACTGCGAGTTTCGGTCATCAGCAGGAGGGCAGCCCAGTGTCTGTGACTGGTGGCATCCATTTTGTGATGCCAAGGCTCTTCAGGATTCTACCGCGTTTCCACAGTAGGTACATGTCTATCCCTCTAGAAGGGTGGAATGCTACTCCCGCCGCCAGGACTGGCGGGGGAGTAGTATTCCAAGATGTTTGACACCAAACACGACATGTTTTGATGCAGCCATACCAAGTTAGCATTTTACCGCGAGGATATAATGCACTTAAGAGTATATGGTTTAACCGCATCCACAAACAGCACCAGAGAATGGACTCTGAGAGCTGCAGAGGGGCCCTGCTCAGGCAGAGGCACCCCCTCACATAGAAGCCAAGCACCCTGCCCTCAGGATTGGTAGGGGCCTGCCTTAGGGGTGACTGATAGGTTTAGATGTGTGTGTTGGAGAGATATAGGGAACCTATACCTCAGTGAGGAGTGCTAGCACCACCTCACCCAGGCTGCAGTAGCAGGCCTGTAGTGTCAGATTTAGTCTGCTTCCCAGGGGTGGCATAATACATGCTTCAGCCCCTGGTAGGCCTGTGAAGTACCTATGCCCTTGGCACCTAAGGTACCATATACTAGGGACTCATAAGGCACCACAGTATCCAATCACTAGTGCACCTAGAGTGCACTCCAAATCGTTTAGAGAGAACAGAGAGGCTGGGGCCCTGATTGGCAGGGATCCAGCCTGACTATAGCCAGAAACCAGTGTAACAGCAGAAAAAAAGTGGGGGCAACATAAGAGGCAGATCCTACTCTCCTACAGCATCCTGTGAGAGGTCCACTGTGTTTGGTAAAAGAGGGCTGGGAGTTACCTCTCAAGCCCCCCAAACAAGATGTGATGGACTATGTACTTGGTCTCCGCTCCCGGATGGCTGAGTACATGAAAAAGGCAACCAAAACCTGGAGGCCAGCCAAGAATTACAAAAAGCTTGGCATGACCAAAGGCTGTACTGACTGTATACCAGCCAGGACAGATAGTGTGGGTGTTGGAGCCTGTGGCCCCAGCAGCCCTCCAGGACAAGTGGAGTGGCCCCCATACAATAGTTGAACAGAAGGGAGAAGTCACCTATCTGGTGAATCTTGGAACTCCCAGGAGCCCCTGAGGGTGCTCCATGTCAACAGATTAAAGCCATATGTTGACAGGGCTGACATGGGCTTGCTCATGGCAACTGATGAGGACCAGGAGGAGGAGAGTGACCCTCTCCTGACCTGCTCTCTCAGAACCCTGATGATGGGTCAGTCGATGGTGTTGCTTTGGCAAGCAGCCTCACTGACCATCAGCAAACTGTTTGCAGACAGGTTCTGCAACAGTTTAGACATATGTTTAGCCTGACCCCTAGTCAGACTACCTGGTGCACCCATGAGGTGGACACTGGAGACAGTCTGCCTGTCAAGAATAAAATCTACAGGCAACCTGACCATGTCAGGGACTGTATCAGGACTGAAGTCCAGAAAATGTTGGAGCTAGGTGTAATTGAGCCTTCAGATAGCCCTTGGGCTAGCCAAGTAGTCCTGCTACCCAAGCCTCATACCCAGGGTGGTAAGAAAGAGATGAGGTTTTGTGTAGACTACAGAGGCCTCAATGCAGTCACTAGGACTGATGCCTATCCCATACCAAGGGCAGATGAGCTGATTGATACTTTGGCCTCAGCCAAGTATCTAAGCACATTTGACCTGACAGCTGGCTACTGGCAGATCAGATTAGCTGATGATGCAAAAGCCAAAACAGCATTTTCGACTCCTGGTGGGCACTACCACTTTGTGGTGATGCCCTTTGGATTGAAGAATGCACCTGCCACTTTCCAGAGGTTGGTGAATAAAGTTCTGGCAGGAATGGAAACTTATTGCTCAGCTTATCTAGATGATATTGCTGTCTTTAGTTCCTCCTGACAGGATCACCTGGTCCACCTCAGGAATGTTTTGGAGGCTCTGCAGAAAGCAGGCCTCACTATCAAGGCCACCAAGTGCCAGATAGGGCAGAGTCAGGTTGTGTACCTGGGCCACCTTGTGGGTAGAGGCCAGGTTCAGCCTTTACAGAGCAAAATCCCAACCATAATGGAATGGGTTGCTCCAACCACCCAGACACAGGTGAGAGCCTTCTTAGGCCTGACTGGTGTAGGAGAGTAGGATCTGCCTCTTATGTTGCCCCCACTTTTTTTCTGATGTTAGCACTGGTTTCTGGCTATAGTCTGGCTGGGTCCCTGCCAATCAGGGCCCCAGCCTCTCTGTTCTCTCTAAATGACATGGAGTGCACTCTAGGTGCACTAGTGATTGGATACTGTGGTGCCTTATGAGTCCCTAGTATATGGTACCTTAGGTACCAAGGGCATAGGTACTTCACAGGCCTACCAGGGGCTGCAGCATGTATTATGCCTCCCCTGGGAAGCAGTCTAAATCTGACACCACAGGCCTGCTACTGCAGCCTGGGTGAGGTGGTGCTAGCACCCCTCACTGAGATATAGGTTTCCTATATCTCTCCTGCACACACATATAAACCTATCAGTCACCCCTAAGGCAGGCCCTATCAATCCTGAGGGCAGGGTGCTTGGCTTCTATGTGAGGGGGTGCCTCTGCCTGAGCAGGGCCCCTCTGCAGCTCTCAGAGTCTATTCTCTGGGGCTGTTTGTGGATGCGGTTAAACCATATACTCTTAAGTGCATTATATCCTCGCGGTAAAATGCTAACTTTGGAATGGCTGCATCAAAACATGTCGTGTTTGGTGTCAAACACCTTGGAATACTACCCCCCGCCAATCCTGGCGGCGGGGGTAGCATTCCACCCTTCTAGAGGGATAAGACATGTACCTGCTGTGGAAACGCAGTAGAATCCTGAAGAGCCCTGGCATCACAAAATGGATGCCACCAGTCACAGACACTGGGCTGCCCTCCTGCTGATGACCGAAACTCACAGTGGAGGAAGCCCAACAATAGGCATCCTGTCACAGGGAGGTGTAACCACCTCCCAGACAGGGTTTAGTGTATTGGGGCTGGGTGGGTGCACTCTTAGAGTGCTTTGAAGTCCTGCACTGGGGGAGCAGAAGGCTCCTCTGTGCATATGCCAGTTCAAACCGGCTCAGGGGCTACCTGCCCCTGCTCTGGCGCGAAACTGGACAAAGGGAAGAGGGTGTAGCCACCCCCTCCCTTGACCCTCCCATAGGTGGGGTCATAGAGCTAGTCCATCCCCTCTTTTTAGTATAAGAAGGGGAACCCTTGAACTTGCTAGTTAGATAACCCCTGGATGGTGCTCTACAGAAGAATCCTGGCCCTTCGACGTTCCACTACCTTTGGAAGACAGAAGAATCTCCCTTGGAGTCAAGGAGTGACTCCCCTGCTTGGCAGGCACCAAAAACGACAACGACGGTCGCAAACTACGCCGCTCCCGCCGGAGTCCGAAGTCCCTGCAGCCCAAGAAGTGGATTTCCTGACTTCTCCAAGGCCATCGTGAGTCCCCAGCGAAGCTGAGGCAAGTGGACCCCACGAGTGACGAGGAACCGCGACCCCTGGGTACCGTGCACTATTGTCAAGTGCAACCCCTTCACAACATTCTACAAACTTGTGCTTTGGACCACGTGTGATCCCGACCTCCAGCAGGAATCCCTCCGAAGATCAGAGGCCTACACCATCCTGAGTGACCGTGGTCCCCTGTTGAGTGATTCCGCCCGAGGTGTCTTCGCGATCCCTTGCCAGCCGGCTCGTGGGTCCCCAGAAGACTTCTTAAAGAAACCAAAGGGCTCCCCTGGTTGCTCCAGGCCTGCCCTGACTTACCCTCGCTGGGTGAGTCCCTCAGACCTTGCTGGTCTGTGCCATCGACTTTTCTTCATCTCCCCGAGACTTGCTGTTGCCAAGGCTTGTTGGCTCCAATCGAGTTGCCGACACCGCAGTAAGCTGCAGACTTTGTGGGACACACAGAATCCAGCTCCTGGTCATCGTCGACGCCTCCTGGACCTCGTGGCTGAAGAGTCAAGGCACCCGCAACCGACCTGAATCAACCGACGACGGTGGGCATCCATCTTCCTTGCCCCGAGTCACTGCCAAGTGACTTTGAACACTGTCCCCTCTGCTTTCAGGTCATCCTTCTTCAGAATCCAGGCTTGGATTCCACCGGACACTTCTTCAGCTCCCGCAAGCAGCAAGTCTTCTTTGTTCGCCATTGAAAACGACGCCGCGACCCGACACCAAAGGACACCTATGCACCCGGCTTCCCTGGGTGAGGTAACTCCAGCACTACGGTGCTCCTGTGGGTGTGGGCCCTAGAACTACTTACCCTGTAAGTGACTTACCTGTAGCTTCCTTAGAAGTGTCCTTAAACTCTTACTTTCCCAGTGTGACTCGTGCACTGACTCGTACCTGGTTCGCGGCTGTGTCAGACACACCGCGTCCAACTCCCTTGCAATCCTATCTGAAACCGTATCCTTCGACTCGTACGAGTCCGATCGGTGTGTTCGCCTCGAACACGCAAGGGGCCTTTTCCATTGAAATCTCTATCGCGTCTAAGGGCATAGACTCGTACAGGACTCACCTTGGTGCCCAGACACCGCGTCCGTCCCCTGTGGGTCTCCTACAACTACCTGGGGTGGTTCTTAGGGGTCCCTCGATTCTAGATGCCCTAGACCTAGGTCTAGAACCTAAGATTGTGATATTCAATTGTGCTTAACTTATTGAGAAACGTTGATTTGTGCATATGTTTGTCTTCTAATCTCATAAAGAGATTAGTAGAGAGTTATTTAGAAATAAATACATATATATTTGATATATATACCTGTGTGGTGTCTTTTCATTTGGTGATTCAAGAGATTATATGGTAAAACAAGCTGCTTTACATTCCTTCAAGACTTAGCCTGAAGGCTGCTCTCCACAGCTACCACTAGGATAGCTTTCTTTAAAAGGTTGTCTTAAACCTATCTACCATAAGAGTCGATTTGCCCTGGTGCAAGGTGTCCACTTTAATTAGTGAACAGCATATACCAGGCCAACTTCTCACATTGGTGGGCAGCGTGTGGGATTCCAGCTTGCCATTGTTTTACCAGAAAATCTCTATTTGAATTACTAACTGAAAACCATTATAGGTACTCAAGGTACATATAAAGTCAAGCTTAGTATCAATAAGTTCTACTGAACTTAGAGCTGTGTGCCAAGGGATAGCACACCCTTTCCACAGCTCAAGCTAGGATCAGTAGGCCACAAACTAGTGTAGGTAGTACAACACTGCACAACACTAGAATGTCCTTAAAGGGTGGACCCAGTGGATCCACTCAGCCTCAGTATAAGGACATGGCTTTCTCTGACTTGAGAGCCATGTGTGTTGAAAGACACCTGAAGCTAGGACAGAGTCCCTCAACACTGCACCTGATAGATCTGCTGACAGCAGATGACCTTAGATTGGCTCTAGGAGCTAAAGGGTCTGAATCAGTGGGTGGGTCAGTCATAGTATCTGGGTCAGATGATGAAAATCAGAATGACCAAGACTCTGTGATTGAAGGGCCAGGCTTCAAGGGGCCTGAAAAGGACAGAGGAATTCTCCCTAAGAGAACTGACAGAGAGGAGGAGAGGCACAGATCCCCTTCCAGGGAATCTGACCACTCTTATCACTCTGGCAGAGAATTTGTCCAACAGAGGAGCTCATACTTTTCCTTAAGAGAGACCTCCTCTGAGAGAAGGTGCAAACTGCTCCAGTATGAGGAAGCCAAATTGGCCCTCAGAACCAAGCAGTTGGCACTGGATAGGGAAGCCCTCGAGATCCAGAGAGCTTCTAGAAGAGAGGGGTTAGAACCCCCTGGTGGCAGCAACAGTGTCCCTAGAGGCAGAGAATATATTCCTGACCATAGGAACCTGAGCAAGGTTGTTCCTCCCTACCAGAGTGGGGATGATATCCACAAGTGGATAACTGCTATGGAGAGGGCCTGTAGAGTACAGCAGGTCCCCCAAAAGCAGTGGGCAGCAATCTTGTGGCTCTCCTTTTCAGATAAAGGAAGAGACAAGCTCCTCACTGTTAGAGAGGAGGATGCTGATGATTATGAGGTCCTGAAGAGTGCACTGATAGATGGGTTTGGCTTAACCACTGAGCAGTACAGGTTGAAGTTCAGAGATACCCAGAAGGCACAGACTCAGGACTGGACTGACTTTGTTGATTGTGCAACCAAGGCTCTGGAGGGTTGGCTGGTTGGCAGTAGGGTTACTGATTTCAAGGGATTGTATAATCTGATGATGAGAGAACAGATCCTAAATAATTGCCAGAACCAGTTGTTGCATCAGTACCTGGTGGACTCTGATCTGACCTCTCCCCAAGAATTGGGAAAGAAGGCAGACAAATGGGTCAGAACCAGGGTGAGCCAGAAAACCCAGAACCAAGGGGGTGACACTAAGAAGCAAGATCCTAAAGGCTCTGAGAAAGGTGGGGATAAGTCAAAAGACCAGAAGTCTTCACAAGGGCCCCAAAAATCTGCATCTGGTGGGGAGTCACAGTTCAACAAGGGAAAAGGCCAAAAGAAGCCCTGGTGCAAATTCTGTAAACAGAAAGGGCACTGGACTTCTGATTGTACCAAGTCCAAAGACCAAACCACCACCACTCCTGCCCTTAAGGCAACTGTGCCCCCTAGCTCAGCTACTGGTGGAGGTGGTACTCAGAATAAGGGTGTAGTAGGGTTGACCCTGGGTTCTGAAGTGGATTCTGACCTAGTCAGAGTGACCACTCAGGCAATGCTGATTTGTGATGGAAACATTGACATGTCCTTCCTAGTAAGCTCCAGTAATCTGGGCAAGTACAAACAGCAGCCTTTGATAAATGGCAAACAGGCTTTGGCATTTAGGGACACAGGTGCTAGTGTCACCATGGTGGCAGAGGACCTAGTGGACCCTGGACAGATCATCCTGGGTGAAATGTACCAGGTGACCAATGCAAGCAATGTCCAGACCAACCATAGTCTGGCAGTTGTGAATTTCTCCTGGGGAGGGGTAACTGGCCCCAAGAAGGTTGTAGTCAGTGCAGACCTCCCTGTAGAATGTCTATTGGGCAATGATCTAGAGACTTCAGCCTGGTCTGAAGTAGAGTTATGGACTCATGCTGAGATGTTGGGCATCCCTGCAGAGGTATTTGCTGTGACCAGGTCACAAGCAAGAATGCATGACACTGAACCAGCTCTGGATCCTGGAACAATGGACCAGATGCTTCCCAAGAGGAGGAGCAGTAGGGTTAAGGCAGTGCCTTCCCCTCTGTCTCAGATCAAAGATTCACTTCCAGAGGGAGGTGAAGCAGAACCTGAAGAAGGAACTGCCCCAGAGGGACTTGAGCCTGACCAGGTTGAGTTCTTGGGGGCAGGGGGCCCTTCTAGGGAAGATCTGAGTAAGGAGCAACAGTGCTGCCCCTCTCTTGAACCCCTCAGACAGCAGGCTGCTGCTGAGGCTGCTGGGAGTGCTAGTGGGTCCCATAAAGTTTATTGGGATGAGGGACTCCTATATTCTGAGGGTAGAGACCCAGCCCCTGGAGCCACCAGGAGGTTGGTAATACCTCAGAAGTTTAGGGGTTCCTCTTGACCTTAGCACATGATATCCCTTTAGCAGGTCACTTGGGCCAAAACAAGACCTGGGACAGGCTTGTTCCACATTTTCATTGGCCACATATGTCAGAGGACACAAAGGAGTTTTGTCGCTCCTGTGTCACTTGCCAAGCCAGTGGTAAGGCAGGTGGCACAAC
Source organism: Calotriton arnoldi (assembly GCA_963921515.1). Taxonomy (NCBI): domain Eukaryota; kingdom Metazoa; phylum Chordata; class Amphibia; order Caudata; family Salamandridae; genus Calotriton; species Calotriton arnoldi. The sequence continues at coordinate 191,958 of CAWUFW010017173.1, read as the reverse complement.
AAAGGCCCCCTGATACCACTACCTGTGGTGGGGGTACCCTTTGAAAGGGTAGGGATTGACATTGTTGGTCCCCTTGACCCTCAGACTGCATCTGGGCACAGATTTATCCTGGTGGTAGTGGATCATGCCACCAGGTACCCAGAGGCAATTCCCTGAGGACCACCACAGCCCCTGTGGTGGCAAGAGCCCTCATTGGAGTTTTCTCCAGAGTGGGTTTCCCAAAGGAGGTCATTTCTGACAGAGGTACCAACTTCATGTCAGGATATCTGAAAGCAATGTGGAAGGAGTGTGGTGTAACTTATAAGTTCACCACCCCTATCACCCACAATGCAATGGTTTAGTTGAACGCTTCAACAAAACCTTGAAAGGAATGATTAAAGGACTCCCAGAGAAGCTTAGGCGGAAATGGGACCTTCTTCTTCCTTGCCTATTGTTTGCATACAGAGAGGTTCCACAGAAGGGGTTGGTTACAGCCCATTTGAACTTCTGTTTGGACATCCTGTGAGAGGTCCACTATGTTTGGTAAAAGAGGGCTGGGAGTTACCTCTCAAGCCCCCCAAACAAGATGTGATGGACTATGTACTTGGTCTCCGCTCCCGGATGGCAGAGTACATGAAAAAGGCAACCAAAAACCTGGAGGCCAGCCAAGAATTGCAAAAAGCTTGGCATGACCAAAGGCTGTGCTGACTGTATACCAGCCAGGACAGAAAGTGTGGGTGTTGGAACCTGTGGCCCCAGCAGCCCTCCAGGACAAATGGAGTGGCCCCCATACAATAGTTGAACAGAAGGGAGAAGTCACCTATCTGGTGAATCTTGGAACTCCCAGGAGCCCCCTAAGGGTGCTTCATGTCAACAGATTAAAGCCATATGTTGACAGGGCTGACATGGGCTTGCTCATGGCAACTGATGAGGACCAGGAGGAGGAGAGTGACCCTCTCCCTGACCTGCTCTCTCAGAACCCTGATGATGGGTCAGTAGATGGTGTTGCTTTGGCAAGCAGCCTCACTGACCATCAGCAAACTGAGTGCAGACAAGTTCTGCAACAGTTTAGACATATGTTTAGCCTGACCCCTAGTCAGACTACCTGGTGCACCCATGAGGTGGACACTGGGGACAGTCTGCCTGTCAAGAATAAAATCTACAGGCAACCTGACCATGTCAGGGACTGTATCAGGACTGAAGTCCAGAAAATGTTGGAGTTAGGCGTGATTGAGCCTTCAGATAGCCCTTGGGCTAGCCCAGTAGTCCTGGTACCCAAGCCTCATACCCAGGGTGGTAAGAAAGAAATGAGGTTTTGTGTAGACTACAGAGGCCTCAATGCAGTCACTAGGACTGATGCCTATCCCATACCAAGGGCAGATGAGCTGATTGATACTTTGGCCTCAGCCAAGTATCTAAGCACATTTGACCTAACAGCTGGCTACTGGCAAATCAGATTAGCTGATGATGCAAAAGCCAAAACAGCATTTTCGACCCCTGGTGGGCACTACCACTTCGTGGTGATGCCCTTTGGATTGAAAAATGCACCTGCCACTTTTCAGAGGTTGGTGAATAAAGTTCTGGCAGGGATGGAAACTTATTGCTCAGCTTATCTAGATGATATTGCTGTCTTTAGTTCCTCCTGGCAGGATCACCTGGTCCACCTCAGAAATGTTTTGGAGGCTCTGCAGAAAGCAGGCCTCACTATCAAGGCCACCAAGTGCCAGATAGGGCAGAGTCAGGTTGTGTACCTGGGCCACCTTGTAGGTGGAGGCCAGGTTCAGCCTTTACAGAGCAAAATCCAAACCATAATGGAATGGGTTGCTCCAACCACCCAGACACAGGTGAGAGCCTTCTTAGGCCTGACTGGGTACTATAGGAGGTTTGTCAAGGGATATGGATCTATAGTGACCCCCTTGAATGATCTGACCTCAAAGAGAATGCCAAAAAAGGTTCAGTGGACAGCTAGCTGTCAAAAGGCATTTGAAGACCTAAAGCAGGCCATGTGCACTGCCCCCATCTTACAGAGTCCAGACTACACCAAAAAGTTCATTGTCCAAACAGATGCTTCTGAGCTGGGTGTGGGAGCTGTACTGTCTCAACTGAATGATGAAGGTCAAGACCAGCCAGTAGCTTTTATTAGCAGAAGGCTGACCCCTAGAGAGAAACGTTGGTCAGCTATAGAGAGGGAGGCCTTTGCTGTGGTATGGGCCCTGAAGAAGCTGAGGCCATACTTGTTTGGTACTCACTTCATAGTTCAGACTGACCACAAGCCCCTCCTATGGCTAAAGCAGATGAAAGGTGAAAACCCAAAACTTTTGAGGTGGTCCATTTCCCTACAGGGGATGGACTATACAGTGGAACATAGGCCTGGGACCCAACATGCCAATGCAGATGGACTCTCAAGGTATTTCCACTTTGAACACGAAGACTCAACTGGTCAAGGTTAGTTTAGTGTCCCTGCGTTTGGGGGGTTGTGTAGGAGAGTAGGATCTGCCTCTTATGTTGCCCCCACTTTTTTTCTGATGTTAGCACTGGTTTCTGGCTATAGTCTGGCTGGGTCCCTGCCAATCAGGGCCCCAGCCTCTCTGTTCTCTCTAAATGACATGGAGTGCACTCTGGGTGCACTAGTGATTGGATACTGTGGTGCCTTATGAGTCCCTAGTATATGGTACCTTAGGTACCAAGGGCATAGGTACTTCACAGGCCTACCAGGGGCTGCAGCATGTATTATGCCACCCCTGGGAAGCAGTCTAAATCTGACACCACAGGCCTGCTACTGCAGCCTGGGTGAGGTGGTGCTAGCACCCCTCACTGAGATATAGGTTTCCTATATCTCTCCTGCACACACATATAAACCTATCAGTCACCCCTAAGGCAGGCCCTATCAATCCTGAGGGCAGGGTGCTTGGCTTCTATGTGAGGGGGTGCCTCTGCCTGAGCAGGGCCCCTCTGCAGCTCTCAGAGTCTATTCTCTGGGGCTGTTTGTGGATGCGGTTAAACCATATACTCTTAAGTGCATTATATCCTCGCGGTAAAATGCTAACTTTGGAATGGCTGCATCAAAACATGTCGTGTTTGGTGTCAAACACCTTGGAATACTACCCCCCGCCAATCCTGGCGGCGGGGGTAGCATTCCACCCTTCTAGAGGGATAAGACATGTACCTGCTGTGGAAACGCGGTAGAATCCTGAAGAGCCCTGGCATCACAAAATGGATGCCACCAGTCACAGACACTGGGCTGCCCTCCTGCTGATGACCGAAACTCACAGTGGAGGAAGCCCAACAATAGGCATCCTGTCACAGGGAGGTGTAACCACCTCCCAGACAGGGTTTAGTGTATTGGGGCTGGGTGGGTGCACTCTTAGAGTGCTTTGAAGTCCTGCACTGGGGGAGCAGAAGGCTCCTCTGTGCATATGCCAGTTCAAACCGGCTCAGGGGCTACCTGCCCCTGCTCTGGCGCGAAACTGGACAAAGGGAAGAGGGTGTAGCCACCCCTCCCTTGACCCTCCCATAGGTGGGGTCATAGAGCTAGTCCATCCCCTCTTTTAGTATAAGAAGGGGAACCCTTGAACTTGCTAGTTAGATAACCCCTGGACGACGCTCTACAGAAGAATCCTGGCCCTTCGACGTTCCACTACCTTTGGAAGACAGAAGAATCTCCCTTGGAGTCAAGGAGTGACTCCCCTGCTTGGCAGGCACCAAAAACGACAACGACGGTCGCAAACTACGCCGCTCCCGCCGGAGTCCGAAGTCCCTGCAGCCCAAGAAGTGGATTTCCTGACTTCTCCAAGGCCATCGTGAGTCCCCAGCGAAGCTGAGGCAAGTGGACCCCACGAGTGACGAGGAACCGCGACCCCTGGGTACCGTGCACTATTGTCGAGTGCAACCCCTTCACAACGTTCTACAAACTTGTGCTTTGGACCACGTGTGGTCCCGACCTCCAGCAGGAATCCCTCCGAAGATCAGAGGCCTACACCGTCCCGAGTGACCGTGGGCCCCTGTTGAGTGATTCCGCCCGAGGTGTCTTTGCAATCCCTTGCCAGCCGGCTCGTGGGTCTCAAGAAGACTTCTTAAAGAAACCAAAGGGCTCCTCCTGTTGCTCCAGGCCTGCCCTGACTTACCGTCGCTGGGTGAGTCCCTCAGACCTTGCTGGTCTGTGCCATCGACTTTTCTTCATCTCCCGAGACTTGCTGTTGCCAAGGCTTGTTGGCTCCAATCGAGTTGCCGACACCGCAGTAAGCTGCAGACTTTGTGGGACACACAGAATCCAGCTCCTGGTCGTCATCGACACCTCCTGGACCTCGTGGCTGAAGAGTCAAGGCACCCGCAAACGACCTGAATCAACCGACGACGGTGGGCATCCATCTTCCTTGCCCCGAGTCACTGCCAAGTGACTTTGAACACTGTCCCCTCTGCTTTCAGGTCATCCTTCTTCAGAATCCAGGCTTGGATTCCACCGGACACTTCTTCAGCTCCCGCAAGCAGCAAGTCTTCTTTGTTCGCCATTGAAAACGACGCCGCGACCCGACACCAAAGGACACCTATGCACCCGGCTTCCCTGGGTGAGGTAACTCCAGCACTACGGTGCTCCTGTGGGTGTGGGCCCTAGAACTACTTACCCTGTAAGTGACTTACCTGTAGCTTCCTTAGAAGTGTCCTTAAACTCTTACTTTCCCAGTGTGACTCGTGCACTGACTCGTACCTGGTTCGCGGCTGTGTCAGACACACCGCGTCCAACTCCCTTGCAATCCTATCTGAAACCGTATCCTTCGACTCGTACGAGTCCGATCGGTGTGTTCGCCTCGAACACGCAAGGGGCCTTTTCCATTGAAATCTCTATCGCGTCTAAGGGCATAGACTCGTACAGGACTCACCTTGGTGCCCAGACACCGCGTCCGTCCCCTGTGGGTCTCCTACAACTACCTGGGGTGGTTCTTAGGGGTCCCTCGATTCTAGATGCCCTAGACCTAGGTCTAGAACCTAAGATTGTGATATTCAATTGTGCTTAACTTATTGAGAAACGTTGATTTGTGCATATGTTTGTCTTCTAATCTCATAAAGAGATTAGTAGAGAGTTATTTAGAAATAAATACATATATATTTGATATATATACCTGTGTGGTGTCTTTTCATTTGGTGATTCAAGAGATTATATGGTAAAACAAGCTGCTTTACATTCCTTCAAGACTTAGCCTGAAGGCTGCTCTCCACAGCTACCACTAGGATAGCTTTCTTTAAAAGGTTGTCTTAAACCTATCTACCATAAGAGTCGATTTGCCCTGGTGCAAGGTGTCCACTTTAATTAGTGAACAGCATATACCAGGCCAACTTCTCACAACTGGGTACTATAGGAGGTTTGTCAAGGGATATGGATCTATAGTGACCCCCTTGAATGATCTGACCTCAAAGAAAATGCCAAAAAAGGTTCAGTGGACAGCTAGCTGTCAAAAGGCATTTGAAGACCTAAAGCAGGCCATGTGCACTGCCCCCAACTTACAGAGTCCAGACTACACCAAAAAGTTCATTGTCCAAACAGATGCTTCTGAGCTGGGTGTGGGAGCTGTACTGTCTCAACTGAATGATGAAGGTCAAGACCAGCCAGTAGCTTTCATTAGCAGAAGGCTGACCCCTAGAGAGAAACGTTGGTCAGCTATAGAGAGGGAGGCCTTTGCTGTGGTGTGGGCCCTGAAGAAGCTGAGGCCATACTTGTTTGGCACTCACTTCATAGTTCAGACTGACCACAAGCCCCTCCTATGGCTTAAGCAGATGAAAGGTGAAAACCCAAAACCTTTGAGGTGGTCCATTTCCCTACAGGGGATGGACTATACAGTGGAACATAGACCTGGGACCCAACATGCCAATGCAGATGGACTCTCAAGGTATTTCCACTTTGAACACGAAGACTCAACTGCTCAAGGTTAGATTAGTGTCCCTGCGTTTGGGGGGTTGTGTAGGAGAGTAGGATCTGCCTCTTATGTTGCCCCCACTTTTTTTCTGATGTTACACTGGTTTCTGGCTATAGTCAGGCTGGATCCCTGCCAATCAGGGCCCCAGCCTCTCTGTTCTCTCTAAACGATTTGGAGTGCACTCTAGGTGCACTAGTGATTGGATACTGTGGTGCCTTATGAGTCCCTAGTACATGGTACCTTAGGTGCCAAGGGCATAGGTACTTCACAGGCCAACCAGGGGCTGAAGCATGTATTATGCCACCCCTGGGAAGCAGACTAAATCTGACACTACAGGCCTGCTACTGCAGCCTGGGTGAGGTGATGCTAGCACTCCTCACTGAGGTATAGGTTCCCTATATCTCTCCAACACACACATATAAACCTATCAGTCACCCCTAAGGCAGGCCCTATCAATCCTGAGGGCAGGGTGCTTGGCTTCTATGTGAGGGGGTGCCTCTGCCTGAGCAGGGCCCCTCTGCAGCTCTCAGAGTCCATTCTCTGGTGCTGTTTGTGGATCCGGTTAAACCATATACTCTTAAGTGCATTATATCCTCGCGGTAAAATGCTAACTTTGGTATGGCTGCATCAAAACATGTCGTGTTTGGTGTCAAACATCTTGGAATACTACCCCCCCGCCAGTCCTGGCGGCGGGGGTAGCATTCCACCCTTCTAGAGGGATAGACATGTACCTACTGTGGAAATGCGGTAGAATCCTGAAGAGCCTTGGCATCACAAAATGGATGCCACCAGTCACAGACACTGGGCTGCCCTCCTGCTGATGACCGAAACTCGCAGTGGAGGAAGCCCAACAAAAGGTATCCTGTCACAGGGAGGTGTAACCACCTCCCAGACAGGGTTTAGTGTATTGGGGCTGGGTGGGTGCACTCTTAGAGTGCTTTGAAGTCCTGCACTGGGGGAGCAGAAGGCTCCTCTGTGCATATGCCAGTTCAAACCGGCTCAGGGGCTACCTGCCCCTGCTCTGGCGTGAAACTGGACAACGGGACGTGGGTGTAACCACCCACTCCCCTGACCCTCCCATAGGTGGGGTCATAGAGCTAGTCCCTCCCTTCTTTACAGTATAAGATAGGGAGCCCTTGAACTTGTAAGTTAGATATCCCTGGATGATGCTCTACAAGAAGAATCCCGGACCTTCGACGTTCCACTACCTTTGGAAGACTGAAGAATCTCCCTTGGAGTCAAGGAGTGACTCCCCTGCTTGGCAGGCACCAAAAACTACAAACAACGGTCGCAAACTACGCCGCTCCCGCTGGAGTCCGAAGTCCCTGCAGCCCAAGAAGTAGATTTCCTGACTTCTCAAAGGCCATCGTGAGTCCCCAGCGAAGCTGAGGCCAGTGGACCCCAATAGTAACGAGGAACCGCGACCCCTAGGTACCGTGCACTATTGTTAAGTGCAACCCCTTCACAACGTTCCACGAACTTGTGCTTTGGACCACGTGTTGTCCCAGCCTCCAGCAGAAACGACTCCTAAGATCAGAGGCCTACCACGTCCTGAGTGACCGTGGGCCCCTGTGAGTGAATCCTCCCGAGGCGTCTTTGCAATCCCTTGCCAGCCAGCTTGTGGGTCCCCAGAAGACTTTCTAAAGATACCAAAGGGCTCCCCTGGTTGCTTCAGGCCTGCCCTGACTTACCCTTGCTGGGTGAGTCCCACAGACCTTGCTGGTCTGCGCCATTGCCTCTTTGCACTTTCCCCAAGACTTGCTTTTACCAAGGCTTGTTGGCTTCGATCGAGTCACCGGCACCGCAGTAAGCTGCAGACATTGTGGGACACACTGAATCCAGCTCCTGGTTGTCGTCAACGCCTCCTGGACCTCGTGGCTGAAGAGTCAAGGCAACTGCAAACGACCTGAATCCTGCGATGACGGTGGGCATCCATCTTCCTTGCCCCTAGTCACTACCAAGTGACTTTGAACACTGTCCCCTCTGCTTTCAGGTCTTCCATCTTCTGAATCCAGGCTTGGATTCCTCCGGACACTTCTCCTGTCGCCGCAAGCAGCAAGTCTTCACTGGCTCCCATTGAAAACGACGCCGCGACCCGACACCAAAGAACACCTATGCACCCGGCTCCCCTGGGTGAGGTAACTTCAGCACTACAGTGCTCCTGTGGGTGTGGGCCCTAGAACTACTTACCCTGTAAGTGACTTGTTTGTAGCTTCCCTAGAAGTGTCCTAAAACTCTTACTTTCCAAGTGCGACTATCGCGCTGACTCGTACATGGTTCGCGTCTGTGTTAGACACACCGCGTCCAACTCCCTTGCAATCCTATCTGTAACTGTATCCTTCGACTCGTACTGAGTCCAATCGGTGTGTTCGCCTCAAACACGCAAGGGACCTTTAACATTGAAATCTCAATCGCGTCTGAGTGCATAGACTCGCACAGGACTTGCACCGTTGCCAGGTCACCGCGTCCGTCCCCTGTGGGTCTCCTACAACTACCTGGGGTGGTTCTTGGGGGTCCCTCGATTCTAGATGCCCTAGACCTAGGTCTAGCAAACTAAGATTGTGATATTCGATTGTGCTTAACTTATTTTGATAACATTTGACTTGTACATATGTTCCTGGCTTCTAATCTCATAAAGAGATTAGTAGAGAGTGTTTATTAATAAATACATATATATTTGATATATATACCTGTGTGGTGTCTTTTCATTTGGTGATTCAAGAGATTGTGTGGTAAAACAAGCTGCTTTACATTCCTTCAAGACTTAGCCTGAAGGCTGCTCTCCACAGCTACCACTAGGATAGCTTTCTATAAAGGTTGTCTTAAACCTATCTACCATAAGAGTTGAATTGTACTGGTGCAAGGTGTCCACTTTAATTAGTGAACAGCATATACCAGGCCAACTTCTCACACAGGTAATAGAGGTGCAGAAAGAGGGAACAGGGGTGCAGAAAGAGGCAAGAGAGGTGCAGAAAAAGGAAGAAAGCTATAAAAAGAGGGAACAGGGATATAGAAAGAGGCAAAAGAGATGCAGAAAGAGGGAACAGGGGTGCAGAATGAGATAAGGGGGTGCAGAAAGAGGCAAGAGGGGTGCAAAAAGAAGCAAGAGATGTGCAGAAATAAGCAAGCGAGGTGCAGAAAGAAGCCATAGAAGTGCAGAAAGAAGCAACAGAGGTACAAAAAGAGGCAAGAGTGGTACAGAAAGAGGCAAGAGAAGTGCTGAAAGAAGCAACAGAGGTGCAGAAAAAGGCAAAAGAAGTACAGAAAGATGCAAGAGAGGTGCACAAAGAAACAAGAGATATGCACAAAGAGACAAGAGAGGTGCAGGAAGAGGGAAGACAAGTGCAGGAAGAGGCCACAGGGTGCAGAAAGAAGCAAGAGAGGTGCAGAAAGAAGCAAGAGAAGTGGAGAAAAAAGCAACAGATGTGCAGAAAGAGGCAAGAGAAGTGCATAAATAGGCAAGAGAGGTGCAGAAACAGATAAGAGAGGTGCAGAAAGAGGGAACAGGTCTGCATAAAGAGGCAAGAGAGGTACAGAAACAGGTGAGAGAGGTGCAGAAAGAGAGTACAGGGGTACAGAAAGAGGCAAGATAAATGCAGAAAGAGGTAAGAGGGGTGCAGAAGAAGATAAGAGGGGTGCAGAAAGAGGCAAGAGGGATTCAGAAGAAATCAAAAGAAAAGCAGAAAGAGGCAAGTGAGATGCAGAAAGAGGCAAGAGAGTTGCAGAAAGAGGCAAATGAGGAGCAGAAACACAGAGTAGTGGTGCGGAAAGAGGTAACAGAACTGCATAAAGAGGCAAGAGAGTTGCAGAAACAGGTAAGAGAGGTGCAGCAAGAGGGAACAGGGGTGCATAAAGAGGCAAGAGAGGTACAGAAATAGGTGAGAGAGCTACAGAAAGAGGAGACAGGGGTACAGAAAGAGGCAAGAGAGGTGCAGAAAAAGGGAAGAGGTATGCAGGAGGAGATAAGAGGGGTGCAGAAAGAGGCAAGAGAGGTGCAGAAATAAGCAAGAGAGGTACAGAAAGAAGCAAGAGAGGTGTAGAAAGAAGCCAGAGAAGTGCAGAAAGAAACAACAGAGGTAGAGAAAGAGGCAAGAGGTGTGCAGAAAGAGGCAAGAGAAGTGCTGAAAGAAGCAACAGAGGTGCAGAAAGAGTCAAGAGAAGTACAGAAAAAAGAAACTGACGTGCAGAAAGAGGGAAGAGAAGTGCAGGAGGAGGCAAGAGAGTTGCGGAATTAGGGAAGAGAGATGCAGAAAAAGGCAAGATGGATGCAGAAAGAAGCAAGAGGGGTGCAGAAAGAAGCAAGAGAAGTAAAGAAAGAAGCAAGAGCAGTGCAGAAAGAAGCAACTGAGGTGCAGAAAGAGGCAAGAGGGGCGCAGAAGAAAGCAAGAAAAGTGCAGAAAGAGGCAAGTGAGATGCAGAAAGAGGCAAGAGAGGTGCAGAAAGAGGCAAATGAGGTGCAGAAACACACAGGAGGGGTGCAGAAAGAGAACTGCAGAAAGAGGCAAGAGAGTTGCAGAAACAGGTAAGAGAGGTGCAGAAAAAGGGAACAGGGGTGCATAAAGAGGCAACAGAGGTACAGAAACAGGCAAGAGAGGTGTAGAAAGAGGGGACAGGGGTACAGAAAGAGTCAAGAGAGGTGCAGAAAGAAGCAAGAGAAGTGCAGAATAAAGCAACAGAGGTGCAGAAAGAGGCAAGTGAGGTGCAGAAACAGGCAAGAGAACTGCAGAAAGAGGCAAGAGAGTTGCAGAAACAGGCAAGAGATGTGCAGAAAGAGACAAACGTGGTGCAGAAAAAGGCAAGAGAGTTGCAGAAACAGGTAATAGAGGTGCAGAAAGAGGGAACAGGGGTGGAGAAAGAGGCAAGAGAAGTGGAGAAAAAGCAACAGAGGTACAGAAAGAGGCAACAGAATTTCAGAAAGAGGCAAGAGAAGTGCAAAAAAAGAAACAGATGTGCAGAAAGAGGGAAGAGAAGTACAGGAAGAGGCAAGAGAGGTGCGGAAATAGGGAAGAGGGATGCAGAAAAAGGGAAGAGGGATGCAGAAAGAGGCAAGAGGGGTGCAGAAAGAAGCAAGAAAGGTAAAGAAAGAAGCAAGAGCAGTGCAGAATGAAGCAACTGAGGTGCAGAAAGAGGCAAGAGGGGTTCAGAAGAAAGCAAGAGAAGTGCAGAAAGAGGCAAGTGAGATGCAGAAAGAGTCAAGAGAGTTGCAGAAAGAGGCAAATGAGGTGCAGAAACACACAGGAGTGGTGCGGAAAGAGGTAAGAAAACTGCAGAAGAGGCAAGAGAGTTTCAGAAACAGGTAAGAGAGGTGCAGAAAAGGGGAACAGGGGTGCCTAAAGAGGCAAGAGAGGTACAGAAACAGGTGAGAGAGGTGCAGAAAGAGGCAAACGTGGTGCAGAAAAAGGCAAGAGAGTTGCAGAAACAGGTAATAGAGGTGCAGAAAGAGAGAACAGGGGTGGAGAAAGAGGCAAGAGAAGTGGAGAAAAAGCAACAGAGGTACAGAAAGAGGCAACAGAATTTCAGAAAGAGGCAAGAGAAGTGCAAAAAAAGAAACAGATGTGCAGAAAGAGGGAAGAGAAGTGCAGGAAGAGGCAAGAGAGGTGCGTAAATAGGGAAGAGGGATGCAGAAAAAGGGAAGAGGGATGCAGAAAGAGGCAAGAGGGGTGCAGAAAGAAGCAAGAAAGGTAAAGATAGAAGCAAGAGCCATGCAGAATGAAGCAACTGAGGTGCAGAAAGAGGCAAGAGGGGTTCAGAAGAAAGCAAGAGAAGTACAGAAAGAGGCAAGTTAGATGCAGAAAGAGGCAAGAGAGTTGCAGAAAGAGGCAAATGAGGTGCAGAAACACACAGGAGTGGTGTGGAAAGAGGTAAGAAAACTGCAGAAAGAGGCAAGAGAGTTGCAGAAACAGGTAAGAGAGGTGCAGAAAAGGGGAACAGGGGTGCCTAAAGAGGCAAGAGAGGTACAGAAACAGGTGAGAGAGGTGCAGAAAGAGGGGACAGTGGTACAGAAAGAGGCAAAAGAGGTGCAGAAAGAGGGAAGAGGGGTGCAGAAGGAGATAAGAGAGGTGCAGAAGGAAGCCAGATAAGTGCATACAGATGCAACAGAGGTACAGAAAGAGGCAAGAGTTGTGCAGAAAGAGGCAAGAGAAGTGCTGAAAGAAGCAACAGAGGTGCGAAAGAGGCATAGAGAGATAGAAGCAAGAGAGGTGCAGATAGAAGCAAGAGAAGTGCAGACAAAAGCAAAAGAGGTGCAGGAAGAGGCAATAGAAGTTCAGAAAGAGGAAAGAGAAGTACAGAAAAAGGAAACAGACGTGCAGAAAGAGGCAAGAGAAGTGCAGGAAGTGGCAAGAGAGGTGTGGAAATAGGGAAGAGGGATGCAGAAAAATGCAAGAGGGATGCAGAAAGAAGCAAGAGGGGTGCAGAAAGAAGCAAGAGAAGTAAAGAAAGAAGCAAGAGCAGTGCAGAAAGAAGCAACTGAGGTGCAGAAAGAGGCAAGAGGGGTGGAGAAGAAAGCAAGAGAAGTGCAGAAAGAGGCAAGTGAGATGCAGAAAGAGGCAAGAGAGGTGCAGAAAGAGGCAAATGAGGTACAGCAACACACAGGAGGTTTGTAGAAAGAGAACTTCAGAAAGAGGCAAGAGAGTTGCAGAAACAGGTAAGAGAGGTGCAGAAAGAGGGAACAGGGTTACATAAAGAGGCAAGAGAGGTACAGAAACAGGCAAGAGAGGTGCAGAACGTGGGGACAGGGGTATAGAAAGAGGCAAGAGAGGTGCAGAAAGAAGCAAGAGAAGTGCAGAAAACCAACAGAGGTGCAGAAAGAGACAAGTGAGGTGCAGAAACAGGCATGGGAACTGCAGAAAGAGGGAAGAGAGTTGCAAAAACAGGCAAGAGAGGTGCAGAAAGAGGCAAATGAGGTGCAGATTAAGGCAAGAGAGTTGCAGAAACAGGTAATAGAGGTGCGGAAAGAGGGAACAGGGTGCAGAAAAAGGCGAGAGAAGTGCAGAAAGAAACAACAGAGGTGCAGAAAGAGGCAACAGAAGTTCATAAAGAGGCAAGATAAGTGCAAAAAAAGAAACAGACGTGAAGAAAGAGGCAAGAGAAGTGCAGGAAGAGGCAAGAGAGGTATGGAAATAGGGAAGAGGGATGCAGAAAAAGGCAAGAGAGATGCAGAAAGAGGCAAGAGGGGGAAGAAAGAAGCAAGAGAGGTAAAGAAAGAAGCAAGAGCAGTACAGAAAGAAGCAACTGAGGTACAGAAAGAGGCAAGAGAAGTGCTGAAAGAAGCAATAGAGGTGTAGAAAGAGGCAAAAGAAGTGCAGAAAGATGCAAGGGAGGTGCACAAAGAAACAAGAGATGTGCACAAAGAGACAAGAGAGGTGCAGGAAGATGGAAGACAAGTGCAGGAAGAGGCCACAGGGTGCAGAAAGAAGCAAGAGAGGTGCAGAAAGAAGCAAGGAAGGTGCAGAAAGAAGCAAGAGAAGTGGAGAAAAAAGCAACAGATGTGCAGAAAGAGGCAAGAGAAGTGCATAAATAGGCAAGAGAGGTGCAGAAACAGATAAGAGAGGTGCAGAAAGAGGGAACAGGGGTGCATAAAGAGGCAAGAGAGGTACAGAAACAGGTGAGAGAGGAGCAGAAAGAGGGTACAGGGGTACAGAAAGAGGCAAGATAAATGCAGAAAGAGGGAAGAGGGGTGCAGAAGGAGATAAGAGGGGTGCAGAAAGAGGCAAGAGTGGTGCAGAAAGAGGCAAGAGGGGTGCAGAAAGAAGCAAGAGAGGTGCAGAAAGAAGAAAAGGGGGGTGCATAAAGAAGCTACAGAAGTGCAGAAAGAATCAACAGAGGTACAGAAAGAGGCAAGAGGTGTGCAGAAAGAGGCAAGAGAAGTGCTGAAAGAAGCAACAGAGGTGCAGAAAGAGGCAAAAGAAGTGCAGAAAAAAGCAACAGAGGTGCAGAAAGAGGCAAGAAAAGTGCAGGAAGAGGCAAGAGAGGTGTGGAAATAGGGAAGAGGGATGCAGAAAAAGGCAAGAGGGATGCAGAAAGAGGCAAGAGGGGTGCAGAAAGAGGCAAGAGGGATTCAGAAGAAATCAAAAGAAAAGCAGAAAGTGGCAAGAGAGTTGCAGAAAGAGGCAAATGAGGAGCAGAAACACAGAGTAGTGGTGCGGAAAGAGGTAACAGAACTGCATAAAGAGGCAAGAGAGTTGCAGAAACAGGTAAGAGAGGTGCAGCAAGAGGGAACAGGGGTGCATAAAGAGGCAAGAGAGGTACAAAAATAGGTGACAGAGGTACAGAAAGAGGAGACAGGGGTGCAGAAAGAGGCAAGAGAGGTGCAGAAAAAGGGAAGAGGTATGCAGAAGGAGATAAGAGGGGTGCAGAAAGAGGCAAGAAAGGTGCAGAAATAAGCAAGAGAGGTGCAGAAAGAAGCAAGAGAGGTGCAGAAAGAAGCCAGAGAAGTGCAGAAAGAAACAACAGAGGTACAGAAAGAGGCAAGAGGTGTGCATAAAGAGGCAAGAGAAGTGCTGAAAGAAGCAACAGAGGTGCAGAAAGAGGCAAGAGAAGAGCAGAAAAAGCAACAGAGGTACAGAAAGCGGCTACAGAAGTTCAGAAAGAGTCAAGAGAAGTACAGAAAAAAGAAACAGACGTACAGAAAGAGGGAAGAGAAGTGCAGGAGGAGGCAAGAGAGTTGCGGAATTAGGGAAGAGAGATGCAGAAAAAGGAAAGATGGATGCAGAAAGAGGCAAGAGGGGTACAGAAAGAAGCAAGAGAAGTAAAGAAAGAAGCAAGAGCAGTGCAGAAAGAAGCAACTGAGGTGCAGAAAGAGGCAAGAGGGGCGCAGAAGAAAGCAAGAGAAGTGCAGAAAGAGGCAAGTGAGATGCAGAAAGGCAAGAGAGGTGCAGAAAGAGGCAAATGAGGTGCAGAAACACACAGGAGGGGTGCAGAAAGAGAACTGCAGAAAGAGGCAAGAGAGTTGCAGAAACAGGTAGGAGAGGTGCAGAAAAAGGGAACAGGGGTGCATAAAGAGGCAACAGAGGTACAGAAACAGGCAAGAGAGATGTAGAAAGAGGGGACAGGGGTACAGAAAGAGTCAAGAGAGGTGCAGAAAGAAGCAAGAGAAGTTCAGAATAAAGCAACAGAGGTGCAGAAAGAGGCAAGTGAGGTGTAGAAACAGGCAAGAGAACTGCAGAAAGATGCAAGAGAGTTGCAGAAACAGGCAAAAGATGTGCAGAAAGAGGCAAACGTGGTGCAGAAAAAGGCAAGAGAGCTGCAGAAACAGGTAATAGAGGTGCAGAAAGAGGGAACAGGGGTGGAGAAAGAGGCAAGAGAAGTGGAGAAAAAGCAACAGAGGTACAGAAAGAGGCAACAGAATTTCAGAAAGAGGCAAGAGAAGTGCAAAAAAAGAAACAGATGTGCAGAAAGAGGGAAGAGAACTGCAGAAGAGGCAAGAGAGTTTCAGAAACAGGTAAGAGAGGTGCAGAAAAGGGGAACAGGGGTGCCTAAAGAGGCAAGAGAGGTACAGAAACAGGTGAGAGAGGTGCAGAAAGAGGGGACAGTGGTACAGAAAGAGGCAAAAGAGGTGCAGAAAGAGGGAAGAGGGGTGCAGAAGGAGATAAGAGAGGTGCAGAAGGAAGCCAGAGAAGTGCATACAGATGCAACAGAGGTACAGAAAGAGGCAAGAGTTGTGCAGAAAGAGGCAAGAGAAGTGCTGAAAGAAGCAACAGAGGTGCGAAAGAGGCATAGAGAGATAGAAGCAAGAGAGGTGCAGATAGAAGCAAGAGAAGTGCAGACAAAAGCAAAAGAGGTGCAGGAAGAGGCAATAGAAGTTCAGAAAGAGGAAAGAAAAGTACAGAAAAAGGAAACAGACGTGCAGAAAGAGGCAAGAGAAGTGCAGGAAGTGGCAAGAGGGGTGCGGAAATAGGGAAGAGGGATGCAGAAAAAGGCAAGAGGGATGCAGAAAGAGGCAAGAGGGGTGCAGAAAGAAGCAAGAGAAGTAAAGAAAGAAGCAAGAGCAGTGCAGAAAGAAGCAACTGAGGTGCAGAAAGAGGGAAAAGGGTGGAGAAGAAAGCAAGAGAAGTGCAGAAAGAGGCAAGTGAGATGCAGAAAGAGGCAAGAGAGGTGCAGAAAGAGGCAAATGAGGTACAGAAACACACAGGAGGTTTGTAGAAAGAGAACTTCAGAAAGAGGCAAGAGAGTTGCAGAAACAGGTAAGAGAGGTGCAGAAAGAGGGAACAGGGTTGCATAAAGAGGCAAGAGAGGTACAGAAACAGGCAAGAGAGGTGCAGAACGTGGGGACAGGGGTATAGAAAGAGGCAAGAGAGGTGCAGAAAGAAGCAAGAGAAGTGCAGAAAACCAACAGAGGTGCAGAAAGAGACAAGTGAGGTGCAGAAACAGGCATGGGAACTGCAGAAAGAGGGAAGAGAGTTGCAGAAACAGGCAAGAGAGGTGCAGAACGAGGCAAATGAGGTGCAGATTAAGGCAAGAGAGTTGCAGAAACAGGTAATAGAGGTGCGGAAAGAGGGAACAGGGTGCAGAAAAAGGCGAGAGAAGTGCAGAAAAAAACAACAGAGGTGCAGAAAGAGGCAACAGAAGTTCATAAAGAGGCAAGATAAGTGCAAAAAAAGAAACAGACGTGAAGAAAGAGGCAAGAGAAGTGCAGGAAGAGGCAAGAGAGGTATGGAAATAGGGAAAAGGGATGCAGAAAAAGGGAAGAGAGGTGCAGAAAGAGGCAAGAGGGGGAAGAAAGAAGCAAGAGAGGTAAAGAAAGAAGCAAGAGCAGTACAGAAAGAAGCAACTGAGGTACAGAAAGAGGCAAGAGAAGTGCTGAAAGAAGCAATAGAGGTGTAGAAAGAGGCAAAAGTAGTGCAGAAAGATGCAAGAGAGGTGCACAATGAAACAAGAGATGTGCACAAAGAGACAAGAGAGGTACAGGAAGAGGGAAGACAAGTGCAGGAAGAGGCCACAGGGTGCAGAAAGAAGCAAGAGAGGTGCAGAAAGAAGCAAGAGAAGGGGAGAAAAAAGCAACAAATGTGCAGAAAGAGGCAAGAGAAGTACATAAATAGGCAAGAGAGCTGCAGAAACAGATAAGAGAGGTGCAGAAAGAGGGAACAGGGGTGCATAAAGAGGCAAGAAAGGTACAGAAACAGGTGAGAGAGGAGCAGAAAGAGGGTACAGGGGTACAGAAAGAGGCAAGATAAATGCAGAAAGAGGGAAGAGGGGTGCAGAAGGAGATAAGAGGGGTGCAGAAAGAGGCAAGAGTGGTGCAGAAAGAGGCAAGAGGGGTGCAGAAAGAAGCAAGAGAGGTGCATAAAGAAGAAAAGGGGGGTGCATAAAGAAGCTACAGAAGTGCAGAAAGAATCAACAGAGGTACAGAAAGAGGCAAGAGGTGTGCAGAAAGAGGCAAGAGAAGTGCTGAAAGAAGCAACAGAGGTGCAGAAAGAGGCAAAAGAAGTGCAGAAAAAAGCAACAGAGGTGCAGAAAGAGGCAAGAAAAGTGCAGGAAGAGGCAAGAGAGGTGCGGAAATAGGGAAGAGGGATGCAGAAAAAGGCAAGAGGGATGCAGAAAGAGGCAAGAGGAGTGCAGAAAGAGGCAAGAGGGATTCAGAAGAAATCAAAAGAAAAGCAGAAAGAGGCAAGTGAGATGCAGAAAGAGGCAAGAGAGTTGCAGAAAGAGGCAAATGAGGAGCAGAAACACAGAGTAGTGGTGCGGATAGAGGTAACAGAACTGCATAAAGAGACAAGAGAGTTGCAGAAACAGGTAAGAGAGGTGCAGCAAGAGGGAACAGGGGTGCATAAAGAGGCAAGAGAGGTACAGGAATAGGTGAGAGAGGTACAGAAAGAGGAGACAGGGGTGCAGAAAGAGGCAAGAGAGGTGCAGAAAAAGGGAAGAGGTATGCAGAAGGAGATAAGAGGGGTGCAGAAAGAGGCAAGAGAGGTGCAGAAATAAGCAAGAGAGGTGCAGAAAGAAGCAAGAGAGGTGCAGAAAGAAGCCAGAGAAGTGCAGAAAGAAACAACAGAGGTACAGAAAGAGGCAAGAGGTGTGCAGAAAGAGGGAAGGGAAGTGCTGAAAGAGGCAACAGAGGTGCAGAAAGAGGCAAGAGAAGAGCAGAAAAAGCAACAGAGGTACAGAAAGCGGCTACAGAAGTTCAGAAAGAGTCAAGAGAAGTACAGAAAAAAGAAACAGACGTGCAGAAAGAGGGAAGAGAAGTGCAGGAGGAGGCAAGAGAGTTGCTGAATTAGGGAAGAGAGATGCAGAAAAAGGAAAGATGGATGCAGAAAGAGGCAAGAGGGGTGCAGAAAGAAGCAAGAGAAGTAAAGAAAGAAGCAAGAGCAGTGCAGAAAGAAGCAACTGAGGTGCAGAAAGAGGCAAGAGGGGCGCAGAAGAAAGCAAGAGAAGTGCAGAAAGAGGCAAGTGAGATGCAGAAAGGCAAGAGAGGTGCAGAAAGAGGCAAATGAGGTGCAGAAACACACAGGAGGGGTTGTGGTACTGAAAATTCTGGACCTGTGTCATTAACATCATTGTAACATGACGATTTTGGTATCAGCAGACCGGTAATGACAGGTATGCTATATCTGAGTATTTGCGTCATATTCGAGTGACGGGATCACTCTAATATTAACGATTCCCTTGTGAACCCTCGGGTTCCATTTTGTGTACGGCAGCCATTTTGTGGTTGCCCTCACATAAGGCAATGACTAAAGCCAAAACGCGCCTTAGGGGACACGTACACTTTCAGTGACCTGGGCAAGCTGACTCCACTGTCCAGAGCCAGAACCTGTTCGGCCAGTTTTAGTTCCCAGTGGCCGATCGAGATTAGGGGCCCAGGTGCAGCATGCCATAAACCCTTCATTGCACACATCTATATCTAAATCTTATTCACACCTGTCACTGCTCTTTCTTTATGACCTGCTTTACGAGGAGGAGGTGCCCGGTTTTATTAGGGGTCCAGATTATATCTGTTGCAGGTGTTGGGCCTCACTGGGTATTTGGTTGTGGGCTGGACAAACTGAAAATGGGCTTGTCATCATGAATCTGTTTTTTGTTGTTGTAAGAAATATGTGAATGACTCACTGTAAAAATAAGGAATGTTTGCCTAAAGCATAATATTCTGTATAAAAGAGATAGCTGGTTTGCATGATAAAGGCAGTCTCCTGAGAACATACACATTGTTGTACTTCTAGGATACCTGTTGCTGGCTGCAGCCAATAAATTGATCTTTGAAGCCACCAAGAAGACTCTGTGTTTCTGTAGTCTGAGACAGGAAGAACTCGAGGTCATTGGGTGTGTTCCCTGGCACCGCTGGGTCCAATAAAACCCAGTACTTCAATTGGTGCCCAACGTGGGGCGATTTCAGCGGTACCGGTCCAAGCCAGAGGTCGTGAGGAGCTTGTGCAAAATTCTGGAGGAAGGCCAACCACTTCATCGACCCCTGTATGTCGTTCGTGGTCCGAAAGTCTTTGCTGCGAGGTTCCCAGCGTCCCGACGGCTACGAAGGACTGCTGCCCTGACTATCGCCCTGTCTTGGACCCTTTTATGATTTGTAGAGCGAGACAATAGACGAGTCTTCTGGTGACGTCATCGATACCTCAGTTAAGTATAAGTGGAGCGTCTCCCAGTCCTTAGTCTTGGTTCTTAGTTTTGGGTATCCCATGGGATCTTTGATTTGTTAGGATCTTTTGATTTGGAACTTGCAAGTACCAAAGCCGAAGGACTCGTGTATTCACGAGACTGTCGTATTCGATAATCCTTTGAAGTTTGAAGCTAGACTAGTGAGCGAAGATGCCTGGTCTTAGCAGACTTGGAAATTTGTTTTGTCTTGGTTGTAATAGGGATTCCCGATTGGAGGACTCGTGTCCGGTTCCTCCAATTGGAACTCCAACCTATGAGCTCTACGTGAAGCATGGAGTGGGCCCTATCATGTATAATAACGTATGGGTTAGGTACACAAGGAAAGATGGTGTCCTAAAGTGGCCCCAATATGGTAGTTTTGACACCGAAATTCTGGATAATTTAGAGGTTAGACTTTTAAGAAGAAAGCCCGGCCGGCGATGTTTGACTCTTTCCGCCTATGGCAAAAAGAAGCCAAACAGAAAGAAATTAAATTAGTAAAGAAGAATAAAAGAGAAAAGGGTATTTCAATAATGCAAGCTGCTATGCAGTATAAGGATGATGAAGAGGAACAAGCGAGTGAACAGCTGCACAGGCAACGTAAATTGGCAATTGATAAATGTTATCCAGTTTTGCCACCTCTTCAGCAAGATACAGTGAAGGAACTTGAGAAGGATCCTTTAATGTCTCATTTGTTGAATTCACCACCTCCTTATGCGCAGAGTGCTACAGCACCTCCGCAACCTTTAGTTGTACAACCCCCAGTTGTTGTACCTCCGGTTCTTCCACAACCACCAGCTGTTTTTCAGTTGGCTCCTACTACTATGGCGCAGCCCCTCAAGGGCTGCCACCTTTACTACCTGTTCCATCTTTACTTCCTATGACTTTGCCCCCTGCATCTATTTCCCTCCACACTATCCCTTCTGACACTGCCTCTGCATTTGCTTTGTCTCCTCCTGTTTTTCCTCCTGTTCATTTGTCAACTTCTCCTTCTGTCCGACAGAGAATGACAAACACTGTTACTAGTATTTTGTCTCCTTTCTTTGGGTCACCGACTACGACCCCGTTTTAGAGCGTAAACAATTGCGTAGCCAATTGCCCGATTCTAGAGAGAAGGGAGTATTGGATCATTTGGCGCATAAATGGGTCACTGACCCTACAAGATATGAGTTAGAGTCTGTTATGGATGTCTTCCACCAATGGCAAGCACCGAAACAGAGATATGTTTTGACAAAATGTGCGAAGTTCTTCTTGAAAGATTAAAATATTGTGATATGGAGGCCAATCCGCCTGAGTTGTGTCATGTACGGTTTGAGTTTTCCAAAGGCACGATTGTGGGTTCCGATATTGAGAAAGCAGTTGCGACATTATTATCATTTAGGAGTGAGGGTATTTCTCGACTGTTGTTTGAGCCAGAACCCTCTGTTAAAAGGAAGGTCAGACAGTATCCCATGAGAGAAGTTCCCCAGTTTGGAAAGAAGGAGACCTAAATGCTGTTCCACCTATTCAGCCTCATTTTCAACGTGTGTGGGTACATGTTCCATGGAAGCGAACTGAAGTCCTGGCTCTTAAGCAGACTCTACCCGACCCCCGTAAAAACCCTGCAGGTTATTATAAGGAATTATCACAGACTGCAGACTCCTGTGTTATGAATTTAGCTGATATAGACATGTTGTTTGGAAATGTGGTCCCACAGCCTTTATGGAGAGTGATCCGTCACACGGATCATGCGCCGGAGTTAGGGGACACATGGATTAATATCAATGCGGCAAATGACAGACAAGTAGGCGGTGCTAAACCAGAGCCTTTAGTAGCAGACCTCCCTGGTAGGATCGTTACTTACATGAAGACTTTGATGCCTGCAATGCGTGTAAATTGGGATAAATTGTCTGCATGCAAGCAGAAGAAGGAGGAAAGTGTATCTGACTTCTTCACTAGGTTTGAAGAGACATTTATCGACCACAGTGGTCAGGATATGAGTACAGAAGGTGGTCAAAGGTTGTTTGTTGACAAGTTTGTGCATAATTTGCTTCCCGAATTGTGTAAAAATTGAAAGATTCAGAGAGTTCTTGGGCCGTTTCCTCTTCAGCACAGATATTGGCTACTGCACAATACTACGAAAATAGAGATAAAGATGAGAAAGATAGAGCAGACAAGAAAACTAAAGAGTTAAAAACAAAGGTTCTTTTACAACAAGCGTATCCGCCTCGTAGTAATCAGCGTGACTATCAGCAACCTCAACAGTATCAGAGGAATTCGCAAAGGTTTGAGTATCCTCAACAACGTGCTCTGATAGGCCCTAACCAATGTTCATATTGTAAGGAAGAAGGTCATTTTAAATATAATTGCCCTATTTTGTTGCAGCGTATGAATGGTATTTCTGGCGCAAGAGGTCGAGGTGTTCCACAAGCACCTAGAGCTAGAGGACGCGGAAATTTCACCCAGAACGCGCGCCCATTTCCTCCTCAAAATTCAATGAATAGTTTTGATCAGCAGAATAACGCATCTGGTAGGACGACTCAGTACTATGCTGATGACTACTATGCAGAAGGTGAGAGTATGGAAGGTGATGATTGCTAGAACAGCCATAGACAAAGAGAGGGAGTTGTTTCAGTTCCAGTAGATCAGAGTGGACCTTATATTGAGGTGATTACATCAGGTGTGTCAGAGCCTTTTCTGTTGGATACTGGTGCTACAAAGAGTTCTATTATGCACTCTAAATTCCTGGCGCACCTTTGTCTGGCGAAACTAATGTTTCAGTAGGTTTTTCTGGTGCCCCGGTTAGGAACCCGATTTCTAACCCTATGTCTCTTTCTGTTGGACCTTGTGAAATCGAAGCACCACTTATTCTAACGACAGGTTGTGGTGAGAACTTGTTAGGATTGGATCTGCTGAAAAGATTGTATGCGACATTGTATTGTTCTCCTTCGGGAGTACAACTCACATTGGGTAAGACAGTGGTTTCACCAATATATTTGTCAAAGGACAAACTTCCAACAGAATTGTCGTTTCTCCCTGATATTCTTTGGGCTACTGGTCCCAATGATGTAGGTCTTTTGGAAATACCGCCATATGTTGTAACGTTGAAAGCCAATGTTAAAATGCCGCGCATTCCCCAATACAAGATCTCTAATGAAGGTGAAAAAGCGTTTATGATCATTTATGATTTGATTGAGAAAAATGTAATTGAAGAGACAAGAGGTAATGTTTGCAATAGTCCTGTTTTACCTGTCTTGAAGCGTACTGACTCTTCTCAGCCACCTGTTTACAGGTTTGTGATCGATCTTAGAGAGGTAAACAAGATAGTTGTGCCACAGTTTCCAGTCGTTCCCGATATCACTGCTTTACTGACAATGATTCCAGCCTCAGCCACTTGGTTCTCGGTGATTGACTTGAAGAATGCTTTCTTCAGCATCCCTATTGCCGTAGAGAGCAGGGATATTTTTGGATTCTGTTTAGGAGGCCGAAGCTTCCAATTTCAGAGAGCTCCTCAAGGTTTTTGTGAAAGTCCTTCTATCTATAGTCAGGCTCTGAAGTCTCAGCTTGACACTCTTGTGTTACCTGATGGCGCTACCCTTCTACAGTACGTCGATGATTTGTTAGTTGCTGCAGATACTAAGGAGATTTGTAAAGAAGCCACTTTGTCATTGTTGCGTCATTTGTCTGATTTACACCACAAAGTGTCTCTTTCCAAGTTACAGTATTGTCGACAAGAAGTGACCTATTTAGGTCACCTCTTATCGAAAGAGGGAAGAAGATTGACCCCAGAAAGAATTCAGGCAATTGCAAAATTAAGTGTGCCAATGACACAGAGAGAAGTGCGTGCTTTCTTAGGTATTACATCCTATTGCAGACAATGGATACCGAATTTTTCATTGATGGCTAAACCTTTGGTACCATTGACCTATAAAGACACGCCGAATCCCCTTCCTTGGTCCGAAGATTGTCAGAAAAGTTTTTCCGAATTGCGTGATGCATTGTGTTCGGCTCCTGTGTTGGGTACCCCCGACTACAGCAAGCCCTTTACGCTCTATGTCCATGAGAGAGAAGGATGTGCATTATCAGTGTTAACACAGTCTTTTGGGGACAAGCAACGTCCATGTGCATATTTCTCGTCGATTTTGGACCCGGTAGCTAGACCGTTGCCGAGTTGTTTGAGAGCCACAGCGGCAGCAGCTGTTTCTATTCGACAGTCTGCTGGTTTGGTGATGAATAATACGCTGGTCGTGATGGTCCCACATGCAGTGGATATTTTGTTAAACAGGACCAAGACACAGCACTTAACTAGTGCTCGATTGTCAGGTTACAAGTTGACACTTTTAGCGAGCCATGTGCACATAAGAAAATGCAACACGCTGAACCCAGCTACATTGTTGCCAATTATAACAAAGACAGATGTTCCGAAACAGCATGATTGCTTTCTTAGGACAGAAGAAGAAACGAAAGGGAGAGTAGATCTTAGGGACACTCCTCTTGTAAAGTGTGATGGTACCTTATGGGTGGATGGGTCATGCTTCAAGCTTCCGAATGGTGATACGACTGCGGCATATGCTGTCACAACTTTACATACGATTGTTGAAACTGCACGTATCCCACATAATTCAGCTCAAGCAGCAGAGTTGACTGCACTTATGAGAGCGTGTGTATTATCAAAAGGAATGAAAGTGACCATATATACCGATAGCCAGTATGCGTTTGGTGTGGCCCATAGTTTTGGACGCTTGTGGAAGGAACGTGGGTTCCTCACGTCTCACGGTACGAAAATACAGCATGGTCAATTGGTGAATGAGCTCCTGGAGTCACTTACTTTGCCATTGCAAGTCGCGATTGTGAAATGCAGTGCACATAAGAAGATCACTGACGACGTTGGTCGCGGTAATATGTTTGCTGATGAAGTTGCGAAAGAAACAGCAAGAGATGTGATGAGTTGAATGTATGTTGCGGGCCCTGCAAGATGGATTGGTGACGTTGGAATGTGTGAAGATACGATAGAGAGTGTGAAGTCCATCCAAGCTGAAGCTACGGAGAAGGAATTAAGTACGTGGAGAGAGAGTACGGGTAAATTGGATGCAAATGGTTGTTGGGTTGAATTGTCGGAGCATCAGCGATGGTTGTTACCCGATACATATGTGCTTGCAGTGGTTACAATGGCACATGGGATGGCCCACATCAGTGTGAAAGGAATCTGTAAGTTATTGGCTCCAGTGTGGCAAAATGCTGGAATTCCCAAATGTGCAGAGAATGTGGTCAAAAATTGTATGGTTTGTTTGAAATACAATCCTGGTAAGGGAACCCCAACTCCAGCTGGTCATTTTGCGCCTCCAACGTATCCGTTCGAGGTTTTGCAGCTAGATTTCATCCACATGGAGAGGTGCAACAATTTGAAATACGTACTCATTATTGTTTGTGCCTTTTCAAGATGGGTAGAGGCATATCCTCTGAAAGATAATACTGCCTTGTCCACAGCGAAAGCCCTTCTCAAAGAGTTCTTCCCTAGGTTTGGTTTGCCGAGAATGGTGTGGAGTGATAATGGGGGTGAATTTGTGGGTCAAGTGATGAAACGAGTGTGTGAAGGTTTAGGAATCCGGCAGAAATTTCACGCTGCAAATCATCCCCAATCAAGCTGGATTAGTTGAGTGCTATAATGGCACTCTTAAACTAAAACTGGCCAAGATACAAGCAAGCTCTGGCCTTAAATGGCCTGATGCGTTGCCATTAGCACTGTTGTCAACTAGGATGACCGTACATTCCCGAGTAGGACTTAGTCCTCATGAGATAGTGTTTGGTCGCCCGGCTAACATATGGGGAGTGCCGAGGCCAACGAAATTCAGCGAGATTGAACACCCTGTACTGCTTGATTACTTGCATGATTTGACGGCTAAATTGCGTGTTTTACACCAACAGGTTCATAATACACTGCCTCAGGCTTCTAAAGATCCAGGGCATGCAATCAATCCCGGATCGTGGGTGTTAATCAAGAACTTTCAGCGGACAAAGAACGATCAGCCCCGCTGGATTGGCCCCTATTTGGTGATTTTGTCCACAAGATCTGCAGTGCGAGTACAAGGAAGAAAAACTGGATCCACGGCGTACACTGTAAGAGGGTCCCTTTGCCTCTACCATATGACCGGTGGGTCCAGGAGGAATTGCTGACTCGGAAACTGAAACAGTGCCTCGTTTTCTGCCTTTTAGTGACGCACGCGTCACAGGGACAAATTCTGAGCGAGAAAGTGACGATCTTCTCCAAAGAGCAATACCATCACCACTTCGATTGGACACTACTGAGCCTGAACTTTTGTTTTGCGACCAGACATTGCCTGGAAAAAGCCGTTATAACTTGCGACCGAGAGTCATGGACAAATAAAATGAAATTTTGGTCCTCCCATCCGAAAACCTGTTTTTGAACCACCATCCGGGTTCAGCTGTAGGGTCGTGGTGAAAAGACTTGAGTGTGTAGCCTGCGGACACAAGGTCTACGGGTCTGGTTTGTTCTAGGGCGTTCCTGGGACATTCAGAAACACTCTCAAGTGAAGAAAACCAACCGCCGCGAACAGCACGTTAGAGGATGGAGCCTTTTCAGATGGAGAGACCTGTTGAAAGAATAAGTTTCAAGAGGAAAATATGTGCAACCATGAGCAGAAAATGTTTTCTAATTATGTGTCTTTGTATTTTACTTAGTCTAATGATGTCTTTAGTGGGGTATATCATATTCTCTTTTCAAGTGACATCTGCACCCACTGTACAGCCCATGCCTTCCTCTACTATCTCCTCACATTCTTTTCACCCTCTACCTGAACACGAGTCCGTTAGAAGATTAGAGTTTATGAACAACTCCTTTGTTCAGCTCTTACACCAACACCAGCTAGTAGTGAACAGAACCAACTGTTGGGTGTGTGGCCTTATGCCTCATACTACTGAGAAAGGTATTCCCTACCTAGTGCTGCCATTCAGCTACAATGGTTCTGTGTGGGCATACCGAACGATGTTCATCTATGCTCGCGAAATCCACCCCTACGTTCCGTCAAAGACAACCCAAAGAATAGTGCTCTAGTTAAGGGGATAGTCGACATGATAAGGGGAACTAGTTCCTCACGAAACTATCCCGGAAGATGAGACACTAGCGTATATTGGATGGAACGGGACTGGATATGGAGCGAGTCTGAGCGAGAACCAGCAAGCAAAAAGATCCGCTCCAATTTGGATTGTACCCCATCAGGGTCATCTATGTCTGCAAGGTAATGGCAAGAATCCAAGAGCTCAGTTAGGGAAGAGTATCTGCACTGAAACGTATATTTTTGCGTCTCAGACTTCCCCTTTGTTCTTAGCAGCTAGGGGTCCCTACTTTATCTGCCATGATAGGGCCTACACGTGGTTGCCCCCTGACTTCTCGGGCACATGCTTCGTTTCATTCCTGTTGCCTCCCACCTACACAGCTGCGGCAGATTACCATAAGATAAGAAGAATTAGGGGTGTCTTCAGCAAGGAAGACACTGCAGGACAAGAAGCGGGAGACTTCTTTAGGGGTTTTCTGCCGTTCTGGGGACCTATGGCTAACAACAGGAATGTGAGGCAATTGACGCGAGTGGTTGAATCCACCATAGTCGAAACTGTCGGTGCCCTTAATAATTTGACTGCTGAGCTCCAGTCGGACCGCCTTATGACCCTGCAGAACAGGGTCGCATTGAGACATCATACTTGCAGACCGTGGTGGGGTATGTAGAGTGATCCAATCCAGTTGTTGCATTTTCATTCCAGATAACGCTCCAACAGTGTACCAGGCCATCTCCAAACTACATAGGATCTCTGAATCCATCCATATAGATGAAGGAGACTGGTCGTTGATGGGATGGTTCTGGGAACTGTTATCCACCTGGGGATGGAAAGTTCTGATGGTCATTGGAATACTTCTAGCCATCCTTTTCCTGTTTTGTCTGTGCATACAGTGTGTTCCTGCCATATGCGGCCTATGTGTTACATCATGTGTAAGGAAACCTGTATCAAGGGACGAGCTAAGTAATAGGATGATGCTACAGCAACATCTCAATGAATTCATGAACATAGACCTAGACTCAGATTAGCATGAGTGTAAGTAAATTGCCTATGTAAGGGCAAAAGGAGGGTCTGTGGTACTGAAAATTCTGGACCTGTGTCATTAACATCATTGTAACATGACGATTTTGGTATCAGCAGACCGGTAATGACAGGTATGCTATATCTGAGTATTTGCGTCATATTCGAGTGACGGGATCACTCTAATATTAACGATTCCCTTGTGAACCCTCGGGTTCCATTTTGTGTACGGCAGCCATTTTGTGGTTGCCCTCACATAAGGCAATGACTAAAGCCAAAACGCGCCTTAGGGGACACGTACACTTTCAGTGACCTGGGCAAGCTGACTCCACTGTCCAGAGCTAGAACCTGTTCGGCCAGTTTTAGTTCCCAGTGGCCGATCGAGATTAGGGGCCCAGGTGCAGCATGCCATAAACCCTTCATTGCACACATCTATATCTAAATCTTATTCACACCTGTCACTGCTCTTTCTTTATGACCTGCTTTACGAGGAGGAGGTGCCCGGTTTTATTAGGGGTCCAGATTATATCTGTTGCAGGTGTTGGGCCTCACTGGGTATTTGGTTGTGGGCTGGACAAACTGAAAATGGGCTTGTCATCATGAATCTGTTTTTTTGTTGTAAGAAATATGTGAATGACTCACTGTAAAAATAAGGAATGTTTGCCTAAAGCATAATATTCTGTATAAAAGAGATAGCTGGTTTGCATGATAAAGGCAGTCTCCTGAGAACATACACATTGTTGTACTTCTAGGATACCTGTTGCTGGCTGCAGCCAATAAATTGATCTTTGAAGCCACCAAGAAGACTCTGTGTTTCTGTAGTCTGAGACAGGAAGAACTCGAGGTCATTGGGTGTGTTCCCTGGCACCGCTGGGTCCAATAAAACCCAGTACTTCAGGGTGTAGAAAGAGAACTGCAGAAAGAGGCAAGAGAGTTGCAGAAACAGGTAAGAGAGGTGCAGAAAAAGGGAACAGGGGTGCATAAAGAGGCAACAGAGGTACAGAAACAGGCAAGAGAGGTGTAGAAAGAGGGGACAGGGGTACAGAAAGAGGCAAGAGAGGTACAGAAACAGGCAAGTGAGGTGCAGAAACAGGCAAGAGAACTGCAGAAAGAGGCAAGAGAGTTGCAGAAACAGGCAAGAGATGTGCAGAAAGAGGCAAACGTGGTGCAGAAAAAGGCATGAGAGTTGCAGAAACAGGTAATAGAGGTGCAGAAAGAGGGAACAGGGGTGGAGAAAGAGGGAAGAGGGGTGCAGAAGGAGATAAGAGGGGTGCAGAAAGAGGCAAGAGTGGTGCAGAAAGAGGCAAGAGGGGTGCAGAAAGAAGCTAGAGAGGTGCAGAAGGAAGAAAAGGGGGGTGCATAAAGAAGCTACAGAAGTGCAGAAAGTATCAAGAGAGGTACAGAAAGAGGCAAGAGGTGTGCAGAAAGAGGCAAGAGAAGTGCTGAAAGAAGCAACAGAGGTGCAGAAAGAGGCAAAAGAAGTGCAGAAAAAAGCAACAGAGGTGCAGAAAGAGGCAAGAAAAGTGCAGGAAGAGGCAAGAGAGGTGCGGAAATAGGGAAGAGGGATGCAGAAAAAGGCAAGAGGGATGCAGAAAGAGGCAAGAGGGGTGCAGAAAGAAGCAAGAGAAGTAAAGAAAGAAGCAAGAGCAGTGCAGAAAGAAGCTACTGATGTCCAGAAAGAGGCAAGAGGGGTGGAGAAAAAAGCAAGAGAAGTGCAGAAAGAGGCAAGTGAGATGCAGAAAGAGGCAAGAGAGGTGCAGAAAGAGGCAAATGAGGTACAGAAACACACAGGAGGTTTGTAGAAAGAGAACTTCAGAAAGAGGCAAGAGAGTTGCAGAAACAGGTAAGAGAGGTGCAGAAAGAGGGAACAGGGTTGCATAAAGAGGCAAGAGAGGTACAGAAACAGGCAAGTGAGGTGCAGAAACAGGCAAGAGAACTGCAGAAAGAGGCAAGAGAGTTGCAGAAACAGGCAAGAGATGTGCAGAAAGAGGCAAACGTGGTGCAGAAAAAGGCATGAGAGTTGCAGAAACAGGTAATAGAGGTGCAGAAAGAGGGAACAGGGGTGGAGAAAGAGGCAAGAGAAGTGGAGAAAAAGCAACAGAGGTACAGAAATAGGCAACAGAATTTCAGAAAGAGGCAAGAGAAGTGCAAAAAAGAAACAGATGTGCAGAAAGAGGAAGAGAAGTGGAGGAAGAGGCAAGAGAGGTGCGTAAATAGGGAAGAGGGATGCAGAAAAAGGGAAGAGGGATGCAGAAAGAGGCAAGAGGGTGCAGAAAGAAGCAAGAAAGGTAAAGAAAGAAGCAAGAGCAGTGCAGAATGAAGCAACTGAGGTGCAGAAAGAGGCAAGAGGGGTTCAGAAGAAAGCAAGAGAAGTGCAGAAAGAGGCAAGAGAGATGCAGAAAGAGTCAAGAGAGTTGCAGAAAGAGGCAAATGAGGTGCAGAAACACACAGGAGTGGTGCGGAAAGAGTGTAAGAAAACTGCAGAAGAGGCAAGAGAGTTTCAGAAACAGGTAAGAGAGGTGCAGAAAAGGGGAACAGGGGTGCCTAAAGAGGCAAGAGAGGTACAGAAACAGGTGAGAGAGATGCAGAAAGAGGCAAACGTGGTGCAGAAAAAGGCAAGAGAGTTGCAGAAACAGGTAATAGAGGTGCAGAAAGAGAGAACAGGGGTGGAGAAAGAGGCAAGAGAAGTGGAGAAAAAGCAACAGAGGTACAGAAAGAGGCAACAGAATTTCAGAAAGAGGCAAGAGAAGTGCAAAAAGAAACAGATGTGCAGAAAGAGGG
Organism: Calotriton arnoldi; assembly: GCA_963921515.1. Classification (NCBI taxonomy): domain Eukaryota; kingdom Metazoa; phylum Chordata; class Amphibia; order Caudata; family Salamandridae; genus Calotriton; species Calotriton arnoldi. The sequence goes on along the minus strand of CAWUFW010017173.1, from coordinate 161,635 downwards.
AAGAGAAGTGCAGGAAGAGGCAAGAGAGGTGCGTGAATAGGGAAGAGGGATGCAGAAAAAGGGAAGAGGGATGCAGAAAGAGGCAAGAGGGGTGCAGAAAGAAGCAAGAAAGGTAAAGATAGAAGCAAGAGCCGTGCAGAATGAAGCAACTGAGGTGCAGAAAGAGGCAAGAGGGGTTCAGAAGAAAGCAAGAGAAGTGCAGAAAGAGGCAAGTGAGATGCAGAAAGAGTCAAGAGAGTTGCAGAAAGAGGCAAATGAGGTGCAGAAACACACAGGAGTGGTGCGGAAAGAGGTAAGAAAACTGCAGAAGAGGCAAGAGAGTTTCAGAAACAGGTAAGAGAGGTGCAGAAAAGGGGAACAGGGGTGCCTAAAGAGGCAAGAGAGGTACAGAAACAGGTGAGAGAGGTGCAGAAAGAGGGGACAGTGGTACAGAAAGAGGCAAAAGAGGTGCAGAAAGAGGGAAGAGGGGTGCAGAAGGAGATAAGAGAGGTGCAGAAGGAAGCCAGATAAGTGCATACAGATGCAACAGAGGTACAGAAAGAGGCAAGAGTTGTGCAGAAAGAGGCAAGAGAAGTGCTGAAAGAAGCAACAGAGGTGCGAAAGAGGCATAGAGAGATAGAAGCAAGAGAGGTGCAGATAGAAGCAAGAGAAGTGCAGACAAAAGCAAAAGAGGTGCAGGAAGAGGCAATAGAAGTTCAGAAAGAGGAAAGAGAAGTACAGAAAAAGGAAACAGACGTGCAGAAAGAGGCAAGAGAAGTGCAGGAAGTGGCAAGAGAGGTGCGGAAATAGGGAAGAGGGATGCGGAAAAATGCAAGAGGGATGCAGAAAGAAGCAAGAGGGGTGCAGAAAGAAGCAAGAGAAGTAAAGAAAGAAGCAAGAGCAGTGCAGAAAGAAGCAACTGAGGTGCAGAAAGAGGCAAGAGGGGTGGAGAAGAAAGCAAGAGAAGTGCAGAAAGAGGCAAGTGAGATGCAGAAAGAGGCAAGAGAGGTGCAGAAAGAGGCAAATGAGGTACAGCAACACACAGGAGGTTTGTAGAAAGAGAACTTCAGAAAGAGGCAAGAGAGTTGCAGAAACAGGTAAGAGAGGTGCAGAAAGAGGGAACAGGGTTGCATAAAGAGGGAAGAGAGGTACAGAAACAGGCAAGAGAGGTGCAGAACGTGGGGACAGGGGTATAGAAAGAGGCAAGAGAGGTGCAGAAAGAAGCAAGAGAAGTGCAGAAACCCAACAGAGGTGCAGAAAGAGACAAGTGAGGTGCAGAAACAGGCATGGGAACTGCAGAAAGAGGGAAGAGAGTTGCAGAAACAGGCAAGAGAGGTGCAGAAAGAGGCAAATGAGGTGCAGATTAAGGCAAGAGAGTTGCAGAAACAGGTAATAGAGGTGCGGAAAGAGGGAACAGGGTGCAGAAAAAGGGAGAGAAGTGCAGAAAAAAACAACAGAGGTGCAGAAAGAGGCAACAGAAGTTCATAAAGAGGCAAGATAAGTGCAAAAAAAGAAACAGACGTGAAGAAAGAGGCAAGAGAAGTGCAGGAAGAGGCAAGAGAGGTATGGAAATAGGGAAGAGGGATGCAGAAAATGGCAAGAGAGACGCAGAAAGAGGCAAGAGGGGGAAGAAAGAAGCAAGAGAGGTAAAGAAAGAAGCAAGAGCAGTACAGAAAGAAGCAACTGAGGTACAGAAAGAGGCAAGAGAAGTGCTGAAAGAAGCAATAGAGGTGTAGAAAGAGGCAAAAGAAGTGAAGAAAGATGCAAGAGAGGTGCACAAAGAAACAAGAGATGTGCACAAAGAGACAAGAGAGGTGCAGGAAGATGGAAGACAAGTGCAGGAAGAGGCCACAAGGTGCAGAAAGAAGCAAGAGAGGTGCAGAAAGAAGCAAGGGAGGTGCAGAAAGAAGCAAGAGAAGTGGAGAAAAAAGCAACAGATGTGCAGAAAGAGGCAAGAGAAGTGCATAAATAGGCAAGAGAGGTGCAGAAACAGATAAGAGAGGTGCAGAAAGAGGGAACAGGGGTGCATAAAGAGGCAAGAGAGGTACAGAAACAGGTGAGAGAGGAGCAGAAAGAGGGCACAGGGGTACAGAAAGAGGCAAGATAAATGCAGAAAGAGGGAAGAGGGGTGCAGAAGGAGATAAGAGGGGTGCAGAAAGAGGCAAGAGTGGTGCAGAAAGAGGCAAGAGGGGTGCAGAAAGAAGCAAGAGAGGTGCAGAAAGAAGAAAAGCGGGGTGCATAAAGAAGCTACAGAAGTGCAGAAAGAATCAACAGAGGTACAGAAAGAGGCAAGAGGTGTGCAGAAAGAGGCAAGAGAAGTGCTGAAAGAAGCAACAGAGGTGCAGAAAGAGGCAAAGAAGTGCAGAAAAAGCAACAGAGGTGCAGAAAGAGGCAAGAAAAGTGCAGGAAGAGGCAAGAGAGGTGTGGAAATAGGGAAGAGGTATGCAGAAAAAGGCAAGAGGGATGCAGAAAGAGGCAAGAGGGGTGCAGAAAGAGGCAAGAGGGATTCAGAAGAAATCAAAAGAAAAGCAGAAAGAGGCAAGTGAGATGCAGAAAGAGGCAAGAGAGTTGCAGAAAAAGGCAAATGAGGAGCAGAAACACAGAGTAGTGGTGCGGAAAGAGGTAACAGAACTGCATAAAGAGGCAAGAGAGTTGCAGAAACAGGTAAGAGAGGTGCAGCAAGAGGGAACAGGGGTGCATAAAGAGGCAAGAGAGGTGCAGAAAGAGGCAAATGAGGTGCAGAAACACACAGGAGGGGTGTAGAAAGAGAACTGCAGAAAGAGGCAAGAGAGTTGCAGAAACAGGTAAGAGAGGTGCAGAAAAAGGGAACAGGGGTGCATAAAGAGGCAACAGAGGTACAGAAACAGGCAAGAGAGGTGTAGAAAGAGGGGACAGGGGTACAGAAAGAGTCAAGAGAGGTGCAGAAAGAGGCAAGAGAAGTGCAGAATAAAGCAACAGAGGTGCAGAAAGAGGCAAGTGAGGTGCAGAAACAGGCAAGAGAACTGCAGAAAGAGGCAAGAGAGTTGCAGAAACAGGCAAGAGATGTGCAGAAAGAGGCAAACGTGGTGCAGAAAAAGGCATGAGAGTTGCAGAAACAGGTAATAGAGGTGCAGAAAGAGGGAACAGGGGTGGAGAAAGAGGCAAGAGAAGTGGAGAAAAAGCAACAGAGGTACAGAAATAGGCAACAGAATTTCAGAAAGAGGCAAGAGAAGTGCAAAAAAGAAACAGATGTGCAGAAAGAGGGAAGAGAAGTGCAGGAAGAGGCAAGAGAGGTGCGTAAATAGGGAAGAGGGATGCAGAAAAAGGGAAGAGGGATGCAGAAAGAGGCAAGAGGGTGCAGAAAGAAGCAAGAAAGGTAAAGAAAGAAGCAAGAGCAGTGCAGAATGAAGCAACTGAGGTGCAGAAAGAGGCAAGAGGGGTTCAGAAGAAAGCAAGAGAAGTGCAGAAAGAGGCAAGTGAGATGCAGAAAGAGTCAAGAGAGTTGCAGAAAGAGGCAAATGAGGTGCAGAAACACACAGGAGTGGTGCGGAAAGAGGTAAGAAAACTGCAGAAGAGGCAAGAGAGTTTCAGAAACAGGTAAGAGAGGTGCAGAAAAGGGGAACAGGGGTGCCTAAAGAGGCAAGAGAGGTACAGAAACAGGTGAGAGAGGTGCAGAAAGAGGGGACAGTGGTAAGAAAGAGGCAAAAGAGGTGCAGAAAGAGGGAAGAGGGGTGCAGAAGGAGATAAGAGAGGTGCAGAAGGAAGCCATAGAAATGCATACAGATGCAACAGAGGTACAGAAAGAGGCAAGAGTTGTGCAGCAAGAGGCAAGAGAAGTGCTGAAAGAAGCAACAGAGGTGCGAAAGAGGCATAGAGAGATAGAAGCAAGAGAGGTGCAGATAGAAGCAAGAGAAGTGCAGACAAAAGCAAAAGAGGTGCAGGAAGAGGCAGTAGAAGTTCAGAAAGAGGAAAGAGAAGTACAGAAAAAGGAAACAGACGTGCAGAAAGAGGCAAGAGAAGTGCAGGAAGTGGCAAGAGAGGTGCGGAAATAGGGAAGAGGGATGCAGAAAAAGGCAAGAGGGATGCAGAAAGAGGCAAGAGGGGTGCAGAAAGAAGCAAGAGAAGTAAAGAAAGAAGCAAGAGCAGTGCAGAAAGAAGCTACTGAGGTGCAGAAAGAGGCAAGAGGGGTAGAGAAGAAAGCAAGAGAAGTGCAGAAAGAGGCAAGTGAGATGCAGAAAGAGGCAAGAGAGGTGCAGAAAGAGGCAAATGAGGTACAGAAACACACAGGAGGTTTGTAGAAAGAGAACTTCAGAAAGAGGCAAGAGAATTGCATAAACAGGTAAGAGAGGTGCAGAAAGAGGGAACAGGGTTGCATAAAGAGGCAAGAGAGGTACAGAAACAGGCAAGAGAGGTGCAGAACGTGGGGACAGGGGTATAGAAAGAGGCAAGAGAGGTGCAGAAAGAAGCAAGAGAAGTGCAGAAAACCAACAGAGGTGCAGAAAGAGACAAGTGAGGTGCAGAAACAGGCATGGGAACTGCAGAAAGAGGGAAGAGAGTTGCAGAAACAGGCAAGAGAGGTGCAGAAAGAGGCAAATGAGGTGCAGATTAAGGCAAGAGAGTTGCAGAAACAGGTAATAGAGGTGCGGAAAGAGGGAACAGGGTGCAGAAAAAGGAGAGAGAAGTGCAGAAAAAAACAACAGAGGTGCAGAAAGAGGCAACAGAAGTTCATAAAGAGGCAAGATAAGTGCAAAAAAAGAAACAGACGTGAAGAAAGAGGCAAGAGAAGTGCAGGAAGAGGCAAGAAAGGTGTGGAAATAGGGAAGAGGGATGCAGAAAAAGGCAAGAGAGATGCAGAAAGAGGCAAGAAGGAGAAGAAAGAAGCAAGAGAGGTAAAGAAAGAAGCAAGAGCAGTACAGAAAGAAGCAACTGAGGTACAGAAAGAGGCAAGAGAAGTGCTGAAAGAAGCAATAGAGGTGTAGAAAGAGGCAAAGAAGTGCAGAAAGATGCAAGAGAGGTGCACAAAGAAACAAGAGATGTGCACAAAGAGACAAGAGAGGTGCAGGAAGAGGGAAGACAAGTGCAGGAAGAGGCTACAGGGTGCAGAAAGAATCAAGAGAGGTGCAGAAAGAAGCAAGAGAAGTGGAGAAAATAGCAACAGATGTGCAGAAAGAGGCAAGAGAAGTGCATAAATAGGCATGAGAGGTGCAGAAACAGATAAGAGAGGTGCAGAAAGAGGGAACAGGGGTGCATAAAGAGGCAAGAGAGGTAGAGAAACAGGTGAGAGAGGAGCAGAAAGAGGGTACAGGGGTACAGAAAGAGGCAAGATAAATGCAGAAAGAGGGAAGAGGGGTGCAGAAGGAGATAAGAGGGGTGCAGAAAGAGGCAAGAGTGGTGCAGAAAGAGGCAAGAGGGGTGCAGAAAGAAGTAAGAGAGGTGCAGAAAGAAGAAAAGGGGGGTGCATAAAGAAGCTACAGAAGTGCAGAAAGTATCAACAGAGGTACAGAAAGAGGCAAGAGGTGTGCAGAAAGAGGCAAGAGAAGTGCTGAAAGAAGCAACAGAGGTGCAGAATGAGGCAAAAGAAGTGCAGAAAAAAGCAACAGAGGTGCAGAAAGAGGCAAGAAAAGTGCAGGAAGAGGCAAGAGAGGTGCGGAAATAGGGAAGAGGGATGCAGAAAAAGGCAAGAGGGATGCAGAAAGAGGCAAGAGGGGTGCAGAAAGAAGCAAGAGAAGTAAAGAAAGAAGCAAGAGCAGTGCAGAAAGAAGCTACTGAGGTGCAGAAAGAGGCAAGAGGGGTGGAGAAAAAAGCAAGAGAAGTGCAGAAAGAGGCAAGTGAGATGCAGAAAGAGGCAAGAGAGGTGCAGAAAGAGGCAAATGAGGTACAGAAACACACAGGAGGTTTGTAGAAAGAGAACTTCAGAAAGAGGCAAGAGAGTTGCAGAAACAGGTAAGAGAGGTGCAGAAAGAGGGAACAGGGTTGCATAAAGAGGCAAGAGAGGTACAGAAACAGGCAAGAGAGGTGCAGAACGTGGGGACAGGGGTATAGAAAGAGGCAAGAGAGGTGCAGAAAGAAGCAAGAGAAGTGCAGAAAACCAACAGAGGTGCAGAAAGAGACAAGTGAGGTGCAGAAACAGGCATGGGAACTGCAGAAAGAGGGAAGAGAGTTGCAGAAACAGGCAAGAGAGGTGCAGAAAGAGGCAAATAAGGTGCAGATTAAGGCAAGAGAGTTGCAGAAACAGGTAATAGAGGTGCGGAAAGAGGGAACAGGGTGCAGAAAAAGGCGAGAGAAGTGCAGAAAAAAACAACAGAGGTGCAGAAAGAGGCAACAGAAGTTCATAAAGTGGCAAGATAAGTGCAAAAAAAGAAACAGACATGAAGAAAGAGGCAAGAGAAGTCCAGGAAGAGGCAAGAGAGGTGTGGAAATAGGGAAGAGGGATGCAGAAAAAGGCAAGAGAGATGCAGAAAGAGGCAAGAGGGGGAAGAAAGAAGCAAGAGAGGTGCAGAAAGAAGAAAAGGGGGGTGCATAAAGAAGCTACAGAAGTGCAGAAAGTATCAACAGAGGTACAGAAAGAGGCAAGAGGTGTGCAGAAAGAGGCAAGAGAAGTGCTGAAAGAAGCAACAGAGGTGCAGAAAGAGGCAAGAGAAGAGCAGAAAAAAGCAACAGAGGTGCAGAAAGAGGCAAGAAAAGTGCAGGAAGAGGCAAGAGAGGTGCGGAAATAGGGAAGAGGGATGCAGAAAAAGGCAAGAGGGATGCAGAAAGAGGCAAGAGGGGTGCAGAAAGAAGCAAGAGAAGTAAAGAAAGAAGCAAGAGCAGTGCAGAAAGAAGCTACTGAGGTGCAGAAAGAGGCAAGAGGGGTGAAGAAGAAAGCAAGAGAAGTGCAGAAAGAGGCAAGTGAGATGCAGAAAGAGGCAAGAGAGGTGCATAAAGAGGCAAATGAGGTACAGAAACACACAGGAGGTTTGTAGAAAGAGAACTTCAGAAAGAGGCAAGAGAGTTGCAGAAACAGGTAAGAGAGGTGCAGAAAGAGGGAACAGGGTTGCATAAAGAGGCAAGAGAGGTACAGAAACAGGCAAGAGAGGTGCAGAACGTGGGGACAGGGGTATAGAAAGAGGCAAGAGAGGTGCAGAAAGAAGCAAGAGAAGTGCAGAAAACCAACAGAGGTGCAGAAAGAGACAAGTGAGGTGCAGAAACAGGCATGGGAACTGCAGAAAGAGGGAAGAGAGTTGCAGAAACAGGCAAGAGAGGTGCAGAAAGAGGCAAATGAGGTGTAGATTAAGGCAAGAGAGTTGCAGAAACAGGTAAAGAGATGCGGAAAGAGGGAACAGGGTGCAGAAAAAGGCGAGAGAAGTGCAGAAAAAAACAACAGAGGTGCAGAAAGAGGCAACAGAAGTTCATAAAGTGGCAAAATAAGTGCAAAAAAAGAAACAGACGTGAAGAAAGAGGCAAGAGAAGTGCAGGAAGAGGGAAGAGAGGTGTGGAAATAGGGAAGAGGGATGCAGAAAAAGGCAAGAGAGATGCAGAAAGAGGCAAGAGGGGGAAGAAAGAAGCAAGAGAGGTAAAGAAAGAAGCAAGAGCAGTACAGAAAGAAGCAACTGAGGTACAGAAAGAGGCAAGAGAAGTGCTGAAAGAAGCAATAGAGGTGTAGAAAGAGGCAAAAGAAGTGCAGAAAGAAACAAGAGATGTGCACAAAGAGACAAGAGAGGTGCAGGAAGAGGGAAGACAAGTGCAGGAAGAGGCCACAGGGTGCAGAAAGAAGCAAGAGAGGTGCAGAAAGAAGCAAGAGAAGTGGAGAAAATAGCAACAGATGTGCAGAAAGAGGCAAGAGAAGTGCATAAATAGGCAAGAGAGGTGCAGAAACAGATAAGAGAGGTGCAGAGAGAGGGAACAGGGGTGCATAAAGAGGCAAGAGAGGTACAGAAACAGGTGAGAGAGTTACAGAAAGAAGGGTCAGGGGTACAGAAAGAGGCAAGATAAGTGCAGAAAGAGGGAAGAGGGGTGCAGAAGGAGATAATAGGGGTGCAGAAAGAGGCAAGAGTGGTGTAGAAAGAGGCAAGAGGGGTGCAGAAAGAAGCAAGAGAGGTACAGAAAGAAGAAAGGGGGGTGCATAAAGAAGCTATAGAAGTGCAGAAAGAATCAACAGAGGTACAGAAAGAGGCAAGAGGTGTACAGAAAGAGGCAAGAGAAGTGCTGAAAGAAGCAACAGAGGTGCAGAAAGAGGCAAAAGAAGTGCAGAAAAAAGCAACAGAGGTGCAGAAAGAGGCAACATAAGTTCAGAAAGAGGCAAGAAAAGTGCAGGAAGAGGCAAGAGAGGTGCGGAAATAAGGAAGAGGGATGCAGAAAAAGGCAAGAGAGATGCAGAAAGAGGCAAGAGGGGTGCAGAAAGAAGCAAGAAAGGTAAAGAAAGAAACAAGAGCAGTGCGGAAAGAAGCAACTGAGGTGCAGAAAGAGGCAAGAGGGATTCAGAAGAAATCAAAATAAAAGCAGAAGGAGGCAAGTGTGATGCAGAAAAAGGCAAGAGAGTTGCAGAAAGAGGCAAATGAGGTGCAGAAACACAGAGGAGTGGTGCGGAAAGAGGTATCAGAACTGCATAAAGAGGCAAGAGAGTTGCAGAAACAGGTAAGAGAGGTTCAGAAAGAGGGAACAGGGGTGCATAAAGAGGCAAGAGAGGTGCAGAATTAGGTGAGAGAGGTGCAGAAAGAGGAGACAGGGGTACAGAAAGAGGCAAGAGAGGTGCAGAAAAAGTGAAGAGGTATGCAGAAGGAGATAAGAGGGGTGCAGAAAGATGCAAGAGTGGTGCAGAAAGAGGCAAGAGGGGTGCAGAAATAAGCAAGAGAGGTATAGAAAGAAGCAAGAGAGGTGCAGAAAGAAGCCAGAGAAGTGCAGAAAGAAACAACAGAGGTACAGAAATAGGCAAGAGGTGTGCAGAAAGAGGCAAGAGAAGTGCTGAAAGAAGCAACAGAGGTGCGGAAAGAGGCAAGAGAAGTGCAGAAAAAAGCAACAGAGGTGCAGAAAGAGGCAACAGAAGTTCAGAAAGAGGCAAGAGAAGTGCAGAAAAAAAACCATACATGCAGAAAAAGGCAAGAGAAGTGGAGGAAGAGGCAAGCGAGGTGCGGAAATAGGGAAGAGGGATGCAGAAAAAGGCAAGAGGGGTGCAGGAAGAAGCAAGAGAAGTAAAGAAAAAAGCAAGAGCAGTGCAGAAAGAAGCAACTGAGGTACAGAAAGAGGCAAGAGGGGTGCAGAAGAAAGCAAGAGAAGTGTAGAAAAAGGTAAGTGAGATGCAGAAAGAGGCAAGAGAGGTGGAGGAAGAGGCAAATGAGGTGCAGAAACACACAGGAGGGATGCAGAAAGAGAGCTGCAGAAAGAGGCAAGAGAGTTGCAGAAACAGGTAAGAGAGTTGCATAAAGAGGGAGCAGGGGTACATAAAGAGGAAAGAGAGGTACAGAAACAGACAAGAGAGGTGCAGAAAGAGGGGACAGGGGTACAGAGAGAGGCAAGAGAGGTGTAGAAAGAATCACGAGAAGTGCAGAATAAAGCAACAGAGGTGCAGAAAGAGGCAGTGAGGTGCAGACACATGCCAGAGAACTGCAGAAACAGGCAAGAGAGTTGCAGAAACAGGCAAGAGAGGTGCAGAAATAGGCAACTGAGGTGCAGAAAAAGGCAAGAGAGTTACAGAAACAGGTTATAGAGGTGTAGATAGAGGGAACAGGGGTGCAGAAAGAGGCAAGAGAGGTGCAGAAATAAGCAAGAGAGGTGCAGAAAGAAGCAAGAGAGGTGCAGAAAGAAGCCAGAGAAGTGCAGAAAGAAACAACAGAGGTACAGAAAGAGGCAAGAGGTGTGCAGAAAGAGGGAAGAGAAGTGCTGAAAGAGGCAACAGAGGTGCAGAAAGAGGCAAGAGAAGAGCAGAAAATGCAACAGAGGTACAGAAAGCGGCTACAGAAGTTCAGAAAGAGTCAAGAGAAGTACAGAAAAAGAAACAGACGTGCAGAAAGAGGGAAGAGAAGTGCAGGAGGAGGCAAGAGAGTTGCTGAATTAGGGAAGAGAGATGCAGAAAAAGGAAAGATGGATGCAGAAAGAGGCAAGAGGGGTGCAGAAAGAAGCAAGAGAAGTAAAGAAAGAAGCAAGAGCAGTGCAGAAAGAAGCAACTGAGGTGCAGAAAGAGGCAAGAGAGGCGCAGAAGAAAGCAAGAGAAGTGCAGAAAGAGGCAAGTGAGATGCAGAAAGGCAAGAGAGGTGCAGAAAGAGGCAAATGAGGTGCAGAAACACACAGGAGGGGTGTAGAAAGAGAACTGCAGAAAGAGGCAAGAGAGTTGCAGAAACAGGTAAGAGAGGTGCAGAAAAAGGGAACAGGGGTGCATAAAGAGGCAACAGAGGTACAGAAACAGGCAAGAGAGGTGTAGAAAGAGGGGACAGGGGTACAGAAAGAGTCAAGAGAGGTGCAGAAAGAGGCAAGAGAAGTGCAGAATAAAGCAACAGAGGTGCAGAAAGAGGCAAGTGAGGTGCAGAAACAGGCAAGAGAACTGCAGAAAGAGGCAAGAGAGTTGCAGAAACAGGCAAGAGATGTGCAGAAAGAGGCAAACGTGGTGCAGAAAAAGGCATGAGAGTTGCAGAAACAGGTAATAGAGGTGCAGAAAGAGGGAACAGGGGTGGAGAAAGAGGCAAGAGAAGTGGAGAAAAAGCAACAGAGGTACAGAAATAGGCAACAGAATTTCAGAAAGAGGCAAGAGAAGTGCAAAAAAAGAAACAGATGTGCAGAAAGAGGGAAGAGAAGTGCAGGAAGAGGCAAGAGAGGTGCGTAAATAGGGAAGAGGGATGCAGAAAAAGGGAAGAGGGATGCAGAAAGAGGCAAGAGGGGTGCAGAAAGAAGCAAGAAAGGTAAAGAAAGAAGCAAGAGCAGTGCAGAATGAAGCAACTGAGGTGCAGAAAGAGGCAAGAGGGGTTCAGAAGAAAGCAAGAGAAGTGCAGAAAGAGGCAAGTGAGATGCAGAAAGAGTCAAGAGAGTTGCAGAAAGAGGCAAATGAGGTGCAGAAACACACAGGAGTGGTGCGGAAAGAGGTAAGAAAACTGCAGAAGAGGCAAGAGAGTTTCAGAAACAGGTAAGAGAGGTGCAGAAAAGGGGAACAGGGGTGCCTAAAGAGGCAAGAGAGGTACAGAAACAGGTGAGAGAGGTGCAGAAAGAGGGGACAGTGGTACAGAAAGAGGCAAAGAGGTGCAGAAAGAGGGAAGAGGGTGCAGAAGGAGATAAGAGGAGGTGCAGAAGGAAGCCAGAGAAGTGCATACAGATGCAACAGAGGTACAGAAAGAGGCAAGAGTTGTGCAGCAAGAGGCAAGAGAAGTGCTGAAAGAAGCAACAGAGGTGCGAAAGAGGCATAGAGAGATAGAAGCAAGAGAGGTGCAGATAGAAGCAAGAGAAGTGCAGACAAAAGCAAAAGAGGTGCAGGAAGAGGCAATAGAAGTTCAGAAAGAGGAAAGAGAAGTACAGAAAAAGGAAACAGACGTGCAGAAAGAGGCAAGAGAAGTGCAGGAAGTGGCAAGAGAGGTGCGGAAATAGGGAAGAGGGATGCAGAAAGAGGCAAGAGGGGTGCAGAAAGAAGCAAGAGAAGTAAAGAAAGAAGCAAGAGCAGTGCAGAAAGAAGCTACTGAGGTGCAGAAAGAGGCAAGAGGGGTAGAGAAGAAAGCAAGAGAAGTGCAGAAAGAGGCAAGTGAGATGCAGAAAGAGGCAAGAGAGGTGCAGAAAGAGGCAAATGAGGTACAGAAACACACAGGAGGTTTGTAGAAAGAGAACTTCAGAAAGAGGCAAGAGAGTTGCATAAACAGGTAAGAGAGGTGCAGAAAGAGGGAACAGGGTTGCATAAAGAGGCAAGAGAGGTACAGAAACAGGCAAGAGAGGTGCAGAACGTGGGGACAGGGGTATAGAAAGAGGCAAGAGAGGTGCAGAAAGAAGCAAGAGAAGTGCAGAAAACCAACAGAGGTGCAGAAAGAGACAAGTGAGGTGCAGAAACAGGCATGGGAACTGCAGAAAGAGGAAGAGAGTTGCAGAAACAGGCAAGAGAGGTGCAGAAAGAGGCAAATGAGGTGCAGATTAAGGCAAGAGAGTTGCAGAAACAGGTAATAGAGGTGCGGAAAGAGGGAACAGGGTGCAGAAAAAGGAGAGAGAAGTGCAGAAAAAAACAACAGAGGTGCAGAAAGAGGCAACAAAAGTTCATAAAGAGGCAAGATAAGTGCAAAAAAAGAAACAGACGTGAAGAAAGAGGCAAGAGAAGTGCAGGAAGAGGCAAGAAAGGTGTGGAAATAGGGAAGAGGGATGCAGAAAAAGGCAAGAGAGATGCAGAAAGAGGCAAGAGGGGGAAGAAAGAAGCAAGAGAGGTAAAGAAAGAAGCAAGAGCAGTACAGAAAGAAGCAACTGAGGTACAGAAAGAGGCAAGAGAAGTGCTGAAAGAAGCAATAGAGGTGTAGAAAGAGGCAAAAGAAGTGCAGAAATATGCAAGAGAGGTGCACAAAGAAACAAGAGATGTGCACAAAGAGACAAGAGAGGTGCAGGAAGAGGGAAGACAAGTGCAGGAAGAGGCCACAGGGTGCAGAAAGAAGCAAGAGAGGTGCAGAAAGAAGCAAGAGAAGTGGAGAAAATAGCAACAGATGTGCAGAAAGAGGCAAGAGAAGTGCATAAATAGGCAAGAGAGGTGCAGAAACAGATAAGAGAGGTGCAGAAAGAGGGAACAGGGGTGCATAAAGAGGCAAGAGAGGTAGAGAAACAGGTGAGAGAGGAGCAGAAAGAGGGTACAGAAAGAGGCAAGATAAATGCAGAAAGAGGGAAGAGGGGTGCAGAAGGAGATAAGAGGGGTGCAGAAAGAGGCAAGAGTGGTGCAGAAAGAGGCAAGAGGGGTACAGAAAGAAGCAAGAGAGGTGCAGAAAGAAGAAAAGGGGGGTGCATAAAGAAGCTACAGAAGTGCAGAAAGTATCAACAGAGGTACAGAAAGAGGCAAGAGGTGTGCAGAAAGAGGCAAGAGAAGTGCTGAAAGAAGCAACAGAGGTGCAGAAAGAGGCAAAAGAAGTGCAGAAAAAGCAACAGAGGTGCAGAAAGAGGCAAGAAAAGTGCAGGAAGAGGCAAGAGAGGTGCGGAAATAGGGAAGAGGGATGCAGAAAAGGCAAGAGGGATGCAGAAAGAGGCAAGAGGGGTGCAGAAAGAAGCAAGAGAAGTAAAGAAAGAAGCAAGAGCAGTGCAGAAAGAAGCTACTGAGGTGCAGAAAGAGGCAAGAGGGGAGGAGAAGAAAGCAAGAGAAGTGCAGAAAGAGGCAAGTGAGATGCAGAAAGAGGCAAGAGAGGTGCAGAAAGAGGCAAATGAGGTACAGAAACACACAGGAGGTTTGTAGAAAGAGAACTTCAGAAAGAGGCAAGAGAGTTGCAGAAACAGGTAAGAGAGGTGCAGAAAGAGGGAACAGGGTTGCATAAAGAGGCAAGAGAGGTACAGAAACAGGCAAGAGAGGTGCAGAACGTGGGGACAGGGGTATAGAAAGAGGCAAGAGAGGTGCAGAAAGAAGCAAGAGAAGTGCAGAAAACCAACAGAGGTGCAGAAAGAGACAAGTGAGGTGCAGAAACAGGCATGGGAACTGCAGAAAGAGGGAAGAGAGTTGCAGAAACAGGCAAGAGAGGTGCAGAAAGAGGCAAATAAGGTGCAGATTAAGGCAAGAGAGTTGCAGAAACAGATAATAGAGGTGCGGAAAGAGGGAACAGGGTACAGAAAAAGGCGAGAGAAGTGCAGAAAAAAACAACAGAGGTGCAGAAAGAGGCAACAGAAGTTCATAAAGTGGCAAGATAAGTGCAAAAAAAGAAACAGACATGAAGAAAGAGGCAAGAGAAGTCCAGGAAGAGGCAAGAGAGGTGTGTAAATAGGGAAGAGGGATGCAGAAAAAGGCAAGAGAGATGCAGAAAGAGGCAAGAGGGGGAAGAAAGAAGCAAGAGAGGTGCAGAAAGAAGAAAAGGGGGGTGCATAAAGAAGCTACAGAAGTGCAGAAAGTATCAACAGAGGGACAGAAAGAGGCAAGAGGTGTGCAGAAAGAGGCAAGAGAAGTGCTGAAAGAAGCAACAGAGGTGCAGAAAGAGGCAAGAGAAGAGCAGAAAAAGCAACAGAGGTGCAGAAAGAGGCAAGAAAAGTGCAGGAAGAGGCAAGAGAGGTGCGGAAATAGGGAAGAGGGATGCAGAAAAAGGCAAGAGGGATGCAGAAAGAGGCAAGAGGGTGCAGAAAGAAGCAAAAGAAGTAAAGAAAGAAGCAAGAGCAGTGCAGAAAGAAGCTACTGAGGTGCAGAAAGAGGCAAGAGGGGTGAAGAAGAAAGCAAGAGAAGTGCAGAAAGAGGCAAGTGAGATGCAGAAAGAGGCAAGAGAGGTGCAGAAAGAGGCAAATGAGGTACAGAAACACACAGGAGGTTTGTAGAAAGAGAACTTCAGAAAGAGGCAAGAGAGTTGCAGAAACAGGTAAGAGAGGTGCAGAAAGAGGGAACAGGGTTGCATAAAGAGGCAAGAGAGGTACAGAAACAGGCAAGAGAGGTGCAGAACGTGGGGACAGGGGTATAGAAAGAGGCAAGAAAGGTGCAAAAAGAAGCAATAGAAGTGCAGAAAACCAACAGAGGTGCAGAAAGAGACAAGTGAGGTGCAGAAACAGGCATGGGAACTGCAGAAAGAGGGAAGAGAGTTGCAGAAACAGGCAAGAGAGGTGCAGAAAGAGGCAAATGAGGTGCAGATTAAGGCAAGAGAGTTGCAGAAACAGGTAATAGAGGTGCGGAAAGAGGGAACAGGGTGCAGAAAAAGGAGAGAGAAGTGCAGAAAAAAACAACAGAGGTGCAGAAAGAGGCAACAGAAGTTCATAAAGAGGCAAGATAAGTGCAAAAAAAGAAACAGATGTGAAGAAAGAGGCAAGAGAAGTGCAGGAAGAGGCAAGAAAGGTGTGGAAATAGGGAAGAGGGATGCAGAAAAAGGCAAGAGAGATGCAGAAAGAGGCAAGAGGGGGAAGAAAGAAGCAAGAGAGGTAAAGAAAGAAGCAAGAGCAGTACAGAAAGAAGCAACTGAGGTACAGAAAGAGGCAAGAGAAGTGCTGAAAGAAGCAATAGAGGTGTAGAAAGAGGCAAAAGAAGTGCAGAAAGATGCAAGAGAGGTGCACAAAGAAACAAGAGATGTGCACAAAGAGACAAGAGAGGTGCAGGAAGATGGAAGACAAGTGCAGGAAGAGGCCACAGGGTGCAGAAAGAAGCAAGAGAGGTGCAGAAAGAAGCAAGGGAGGTGCAGAAAGAAGCAAGAGAAGTGGAGAAAAAGCAACAGATGTGCAGAAAGAGGCAAGAGAAGTGCATAAATAGGCAAGAGAGGTGCAGAAACAGATAAGAGAGGTGCAGAAAGAGGGAACAGGGGTGCATAAAGAGGCAAGAGAGGTACAGAAACAGGTGAGAGAGGAGCAGAAAGAGGGTACAGGGGTACAGAAAGAGGCAAGATAAATGCAGAAAGAGGGAAGAGGGGTGCAGAAGGAGATAAGAGGGTGCAGAAAGAGGCAAGAGTGGTGCAGAAAGAGGCAAGAGGGGTGTAGAAAGAAGCAAGAGAGGTGCAGAAAGAAGAAAAGGGGTGCATAAAGAAGCTACAGAAGTGCAGAAAGAATCAACAGAGGTACAGAAAGAGGCAAGAGGTGTGCAGAAAGAGGCAAGAGAAGTGCTGAAAGAAGCAACAGAGGTGCAGAAAGAGGCAAAAGAAGTGCAGAAAAAGCAACAGAGGTGCAGAAAGAGGCAAGAAAAGTGCAGGAAGAGGCAAGAGAGGTGTGGAAATAGGGAAGAGGGATGCAGAAAAAGGCAAGAGGGATGCAGAAAGAGGCAAGAGGGGTGCAGAAAGAGGCAAGAGGGATTCAGAAGAAATCAAAAGAAAAGCAGAAAGAGGCAAGTGAGATGCAGAAAGAGGCAAGAGAGTTGCAGAAAGAGGCAAATGAGGAGCAGAAACACAGAGTAGTGGTGCGGAAAGAGGTAACAGAACTGCATAAAGAGGCAAGAGAGTTGCAGAAACAGGTAAGAGAGGTGCAGCAAGAGGGAACAGGGGTGCATAAAGAGGCAAGAGAGGTACAGAAATAGGTGAGAGAGCTACAGAAAGAGGAGACAGGGTACAGAAAGAGGCAAGAGAGGTGCAGAAAAAGGGAAGAGGTATGCAGGAGGAGATAAGAGGGTGCAGAAAGAGGCAAGAGAGGTGCAGAAATAAGCAAGAGAGGTGCAGAAAGAAGCAAGAGAGGTGCAGAAAGAAGCCAGAGAAGTGCAGAAAGAAACAACAGAGGTACAGAAAGAGGCAAGAGGTGTGCAGAAAGAGGCAAGAGAAGTGCTGAAAGAAGCAACAGAGGTGCAGAAAGAGGCAAAAGAAGTGCAGAAAAAAGCAACAGAGGTGCAGAAAGAGGCAGGAGAGGTGCAGAAAAAGGCAGGAGAGGTGCAGAAAGAGGGAAGAGGGGTGCAGAAAGAGGCAAATGAGGTGCAGATTAAGGCAAGAGAGTTGCAGAAACAGGTAATAGAGGTGCGGAAAGAGGGAACAGGGTGCAGAAAAAGGAGAGAGAAGTGCAGAAAAAAACAACAGAGGTGCAGAAAGAGGCAACAGAAGTTCATAAAGAGGCAAGATAAGTGCAAAAAAAGAAACAGATGTGAAGAAAGAGGCAAGAGAAGTGCAGGAAGAGGCAAGAAAGGTGTGGAAATAGGGAAGAGGGATGCAGAAAAAGGCAAGAGAGATGCAGAAAGAGGCAAGAGGGGGAAGAAAGAAGCAAGAGAGGTAAAGAAAGAAGCAAGAGCAGTACAGAAAGAAGCAACTGAGGTACAGAAAGAGGCAAGAGAAGTGCTGAAAGAAGCAATAGAGGTGTAGAAAGAGGCAAAAGAAGTGCAGAAAGATGCAAGAGAGGTGCACAAAGAAACAAGAGATGTGCACAAAGAGACAAGAGAGGTGCAGGAAGATGGAAGACAAGTGCAGGAAGAGGCCACAGGGTGCAGAAAGAAGCAAGAGAGGTGCAGAAAGAAGCAAGGGAGGTGCAGAAAGAAGCAAGAGAAGTGGAGAAAAAGCAACAGATGTGCAGAAAGAGGCAAGAGAAGTGCATAAATAGGCAAGAGAGGTGCAGAAACAGATAAAGAGAGGTGCAGAAAGAGGGAACAGGGGTGCATAAAGAGGCAAGAGAGGTACAGAAACAGGTGAGAGAGGAGCAGAAAGAGGGTACAGGGGTACAGAAAGAGGCAAGATAAATGCAGAAAGAGGGAAGAGGGGTGCAGAAGGAGATAAGAGGGGTGCAGAAAGAGGCAAGAGTGGTGCAGAAAGAGGCAAGAGGGGTGTAGAAAGAAGCAAGAGAGGTGCAGAAAGAAGAAAAGGGGGGTGCATAAAGAAGCTACAGAAGTGCAGAAAGAATCAACAGAGGTACAGAAAGAGGCAAGAGGTGTGCAGAAAGAGGCAAGAGAAGTGCTGAAAGAAGCAACAGAGGTGCAGAAAGAGGCAAAAGAAGTGCAGAAAAAGCAACAGAGGTGCAGAAAGAGGCAAGAAAAGTGCAGGAAGAGGCAAGAGAGGTGTGGAAATAGGGAAGAGGGATGCAGAAAAAGGCAAGAGGGATGCAGAAAGAGGCAAGAGGGGTGCAGAAAGAGGCAAGAGGGATTCAGAAGAAATCAAAAGAAAAGCAGAAAGAGGCAAGTGAGATGCAGAAAGAGGCAAGAGAGTTGCAGAAAGAGGCAAATGAGGAGCAGAAACACAGAGTAGTGGTGCGGAAAGAGGTAACAGAACTGCATAAAGAGGCAAGAGAGTTGCAGAAACAGGTAAGAGAGGTGCAGCAAGAGGGAACAGGGGTGCATAAAGAGGCAAGAGAGGTACAGAAATAGGTGAGAGAGCTACAGAAAGAGGAGACAGGGGTACAGAAAGAGGCAAGAGAGGTGCAGAAAAAGGGAAGAGGTATGCAGGAGGAGATAAGAGGGGTGCAGAAAGAGGCAAGAGAGGTGCAGAAATAAGCAAGAGAGGTGCAGAAAGAAGCAAGAGAGGTGCAGAAAGAAGCCAGAGAAGTGCAGAAAGAAACAACAGAGGTACAGAAAGAGGCAAGAGGTGTGCAGAAAGAGGCAAGAGAAGTGCTGAAAGAAGCAACAGAGGTGCAGAAAGAGGCAAAGAAGTGCAGAAAAAAGCAACAGAGGTGCAGAAAGAGGCAGGAGAGGTGCAGAAAAAGGCAGGAGAGGTGCAGAAAGAGGGAAGAGGGGTGCAGAAAGAGGGAATAGGGGTGCAGAAAAAGATAAGAGAGTTGCATAAACAGGTAATAGAGGTGCAGAAAGAGGGAACAGGGGTGGAGAAAGAGGCAAGAGAAGTGGAGAAAAAGCAACAGAGGTACAGAAAGAGGCAACAGAACTTCAGAAAGAGGCAAGAGAAGTGCAAAAAAAGAAACAGATGTGCAGGAAGAGGGAAGATAAGTGCAGGAAGAGGCAAGAGAGGTGCGTAAATAGGGAAGAGGGATGCAGAAAAAGGGAAGAGGGATGCAGAAAGAGGCAAAAGGGGTGCAGAAAGAAGCAAGAAAGGTAAAGAAAGAAGCAAGAGCAGTGCAGAATGAAGCAACTGAGGTGCAGAAAGAGGCAAGAGGGGTTCAGAAGAAAGCAAGAGAAGTGCAGAAAGAGGCAAGTGAGATGCAGAAAGAGTCAAGAGAGTTGCAGAAAGAGGCAAATGAGGTGCAGAAACACACAGGAGTGGTGCGGAAAGAGGTAAGAAAACTGCAGAAGAGGCAAGAGAGTTTCAGAAACAGGTAAGAGAGGTGCAGAAAAGGGGAACAGGGGTGCCTAAAGAGGCAAGAGAGGTACAGAAACAGGTGAGAGAGGTGCAGAAAGAGGGGACAGTGGTACAGAAAGAGGCAAAAGAGGTGCAGAAAGAGGCAAGAGGTGTGCAGAAAGAGGCAAGAGAAGTGCTGAAAGAAGCAAGAGAGGTGCAGAAAGAGGCAAGAGAAGTCTTGAAAGAAGCAACAGAGGTGCAGAAAGAGGCAAGAGAAGAGCAGAAAAAGCAACAGAGGTACAGAAAGCGGCTACAGAAGTTCAGAAAGAGTCAAGAGAAGTACAGAAAAAAGAAACAGACATGCAGAAAGAGGGAAGAGAAGTGCAGGAGGAGGCAAGAGAGTTGCAGAATTAGGAAGAGAGATGCAGAAAAGGAAAGATGGATGCAGAAAGAGGCAAGAGGGGTGCAGAAAGAAGCAAGAGAAGTAAAGAAAGAAGCAAGAGCAGTGCAGAAAGAAGCAACTGAGGTGCAGAAAGAGGAAAGAGGGGCACAAAAGAAAGCAAGAGAAGTGCAGAAAGAGGCAAGTGAGATGCAGAAAGAGGCAAGAGAGGTGCAGAAAGAGGCAAATGAGGTGCAGAAACACACAGGAGGGGTGCAGAAAGAGGACTGCAGAAAGAGGCAAGATAAGTGCAAAAAGAAACAGACGTGAAGAAAGAGGCAAGAGAAGTGCAGGAAGAGGCAAGAGAGGTGTGGAAATAGGGAAGAGGGATGCAGAAAAAGGCAAGAGAGATGGGTAGGTCGCTCCCCCACCACACAGCTCCGTCTGTGTGCCCTGCTGCTGCCCCTGATTGTGCTTGTTTTTTTTCCTTTCTGTGCCCCCTTGCTGCCCCTGATTGTGCTTGTTTTTTCCTTTCTGTGCCCCCTTGCTGCCCCTGATTGTGCTCGTTTTTCCTTTCTGTGCCCCCTTGCTGCCCCTGATTGTGCTCGTTTTTTCCTTTCTGTGCCCCTTGCTGCCCCTGATTGTGCTCGTTTTTCCTTTCTGTGCCCCCTTGCTGCCCCTGATTGTGCTCGTTTTTTCCTTTCTGTGCCCCTTGCTGCCCCTGATTGTGATCGTTTTTTCCTTTCTGTGCCCCTTGCTGCCCCTGATTGTGCTCGCTTTTTCCTTTCTGTGCCCCCTTGCTGCCCCTGATTGTGCTCGTTTTTTCCTTTCTGTGCCCCCTTGCTGCCCCTGATTGTGCTCGTTTTTCCTTTCTGTGCCCCCTTGCTGCCCCTGATTGTGCTCGTTTTTTCCTTTCTGTGCCCCCTTGCTGCCCCTGATTGTGATCGTTTTTCCTTTCTGTGCCCCATTGCTGCCCCTGATTGTGATCGTTTTTTCCTTTCTGTGCCCCCTTGCTGCCCCTGATTGTGATCGTTTTTCCTTTCTGTGCCCCCTTGCTGCCCCTGATTGTGATCGTTTTTTCCTTTCTGTGCCCCCTTGCTGCCCCTGATTGTGCTCGTTTTTTCCTTTCTGTGCCCCTTGCTGCCCCTGATTGTGCTCGTTTTTTCCTTTCTGTGCCCCTTGCTGCCCCTGATTGTGCTCGTTTTTTCCTTTCTGTGCCCCCTTGCTGCCCCTGATTGTGCTCGTTTTCCTTTCTGTGCCCCCTTGCTGCCCCTGATTGTGATCGTTTTTTCCTTTCTGTGCCCCTTGCTGCCCCTGATTGTGATCGTTTTTTCCTTTCTGTGCCCCCTTGCTGCCCCTGATTGTGCTCGTTTTTCCTTTCTGTGCCCCCTTGCTGCCCCTGATTGTGATCGTTTTTCCTTTCTGTGCCCCCTTGCTGCCCCTGATTGTGCTCGTTTTTTCCTTTCTGTGCCCCCTTGCTGCCCCTGATTGTGCTCGTTTTTCCTTTCTGTGCCCCCTTGCTGCCCCTGATTGTGCTCGTTTTTTCCTTTCTGTGCCCCTTGCTGCCCCTGATTGTGATCGTTTTTCCTTTCTGTGCCCCCTTGCTGCCCCTGATTGTGCTCGTTTTTTCCTTTCTGTGCCCCCTTGCTGCCCCTGATTGTGATCGTTTTTCCTTTCTGTGCCCCCTTGCTGCCCCTGATTGTGATCGTTTTTCCTTTCTGTGCCCCCTTGCTGCCCCTGATTGTGATCGTTTTTCCTTTCTGTGCCCCCTTGCTGCCCCTGATTGTGATCGTTTTTCCTTTCTGTGCCTGTTTCCCGCCGCTGCGCCCTGCGGCCCGCCCCTCACTGCCCATTCGCTGCCCCATTCCCTGCTCCTCCCTCCCACCTCCCCATTTATGGCGCTGCGCGCCGCGCCAAGCAAGCTCCGCTCGCCCGCCGTGACCGCGCCCAGCGCCAGACCCCTGGTCCGGGCATCCCCGCGCCCGCCACATCAACAGACGCCGATACGACGCCAGCACCCTCCACGCACTCAACCCCGGAAAAGATCACGCCTGCTACCAGGCCACCCCGAAGCGCACCCAAGGGCCCTTCACCTGCCGGAACTGCAGCTTCGCCAGCACCCGCCCCGCCAAACCACCGCCCAGGAAAGAACCCAACTACCTCAGATGCATCCTCCTCAACACCCGCTCCGCCCGCAAACACGCCATCGAACTCTGGGACCTTCTCGACTCAACCTCCCCAGACGTCGCATTCCTGACGGAGACCTGGCTGAATCCCGCTTCAGCCCCCGACATCGCCATTGCCATCCCGGACGGATACAAGATCACCCGCAGGGACCGCACCAACGGAGTCGGAGGAGGCATCGCCATCGTCCACAGGAACACCCTCAGAGTCTCAACCAACACCGACGACACCCTCAGCACCGCCGAACACATGCACTTCCAGATCCACACCGATCCCAACACCACCCTCAGAGGAACCCTCATCTACAGACCCCCGGACCCCGACCACAGTTCAGCGATTCCATCGCTGACTTCGTCAGCACACACGCCATCGCCTCCACGGACTACATCCTCCTCGGGGACCTGAACTTCCACCTCGAGAACAACAAGGACACCAACTCCACCACCCTGATCGACAACCTCGCCACCCTCGGACTCAGACAGCTCGTGACTACACCCACCCACGCCGCCGGCCACACGCTAGACTCCATCTTTTCCGCAAGCCCACACGTCTCCTTCAACCACACCTCCGAACCCCACTGGACTGACCACCACTGCATCCACTTCACCTACAGGAAGCCCACCACGCACCACCGCACCGAACAAATGCCTCGCCGCTGCTGGAGCAGAGTCACGGAAGACCAGCTAACCACAACCCTCGCCCTGAGCCCACCCGCCGAACCCTCCGACCCCGACACCGCCGCCCGCAACCTCAGACAGTGGATCGACGACTGCGCCAACACCCTCGCCCCGCTCAAGAATCCGCCCAACAGCCACACCAGCAAGAAAGCCACCTGGTTCACCGAAGACCTCCAGGCCTCCAAACGAACATGCCGAAAACTGGAGAAGATCTGGCTCCACGAACGGACAGCGGACAGCTACGCTGCCCACAAGAGCGCCACCCGCAATCACCATCACCTCATCAGATCCACCAAAAGGGCCTCACTCAAAGACCGCCTAGACAACAACGCACACAACAGCAAAGAGCTCTTCAACATCGTGAAGGAACTCTCCAACCCCAGCTCCAACACCAACGACATCCAGCCGTCGCAAGACCTGTGCGACTCACTGGCCACCTCCTTCCACCGCAAAATCGCCGACATCCACGACAGCTTCAACACCACGACCGCCCCGGCAACCACCGAGACCACTGCCCCCACAACCACCAACCGCCTGCTCTCCTGGACCAACATCAACGACGAGGACACCAGCGAGATCATGAACACCATCCACTCCGGTTCACCGCTAGACCCGTGCCCTCACCACATCTTCAACAAAGCCAGTACAGCCATCGCGCCCCATCTCCGGAAAATAATCAACATCTCCTTCGAGACAGCAACCTTCCCGGAAAGCTGGAAGCACGCCGAGATCACCGCCTTACTCAAGAAACCCAAGGCAGACCCCAAGGACCTCAAGAACTTCCGACCCATCTCTCTGCTCCCGTTCCCCGCGAAGGTCACCGAGAAAATCGTCAACAAACAACTGACCCGCTACCTCGAGGAGAACAACATCCTGGACCCTTCCCAGTCCGGCATCCGCAGCAACCACAGCACCGAAACCGCCCTCATCGCCGCCACCGATGACATCAGGACCCTGCTAGACAACGGAGAAACAGCAGCCCTCATCCTCCTGGACCTATCAGCCGCCTTCGACACGGTCTGCCACCACACACTACGAACACGCCTTCACGACGCCGGGATCCAAGAGAAGGCCCTGGACTGGACCACATCCTTCCTTTCCGGCAGAACACAAAGCGTCCGCCTCGCCCCTTCCGATCCAAGGCCACCAAGATCATCTGCGGCGTACCCCAAGGCTCCTCCCTCAGCCCAACGCTGTTCAACATCTACATGGCACCCTCGCCCACGTCGCCCGACAGCACAACCTCAACATCATCTCCTACGCCGACGACACCCAGCTGATCCTCTCCCTCACCAAAGACCCTCACACCGCCAAAGCCCACCTCCACGAAGGAATGAAGGCCGTCGCCGAATGGATGAGGACCAGCCGCCTGAAGCTGAACTCGGACAAGACGGAGGTCCTCATCCTTGGTTCCAACCCTTCAGCCTGGGACGACTCCTGGTGGCCAACATCACTGGGAACAGCCCCGCCACCCACCGACCACGTACGCAACCTAGGGGTCATCCTCGACCCCACCCTCTCCATGACTAAGCAGGTCAACGCCGTTTCCTCATCCTGCTTCAACATCCTCCGAATGCTCCGCAGGATCTTCAAGTGGATCCCCACCGAAACAAGAAAAACAGTCACCCAGGCCCTCGTCACCAGCAGGCTGGACTACGGAAACGCCCTCTACGCAGGAACGACGGCTAAGCTCCTGAGACGGCTGCAACGCATCCAGAACGCCTCTGCACGTCTTATCCTCGACATCCCCCGACGCAGCCACATCACACCCCACCTGAGAGACCTGCACTGGCTCCCTGTCAACAAGAGGATAACCTTCAAGCTCCTCACCCACGCACACAAAGCACTCCACAACTCCGGACCAGCCTACCTCAACAGACGACTCAGCTTCTACACCCCCACCCGCCAGCTCCGCTCGACCAGCCTCGCCCTCGCCACAGTCCCCCGCATCCGGAAAACGACCGCCGGCGGCAGATCCTTCTCCCACCTCGCCGCCAAGACCTGGAACACCCTCCCCACCAACCTCCGACAGACCCAAGACCTACTGGCCTTCAGAAGACTCCTCAAGACCTGGCTCTTCGATCAGTAGCAGCACCACCCTCCTCTTCCCCCAGCACCTTGAGACCCTCGCGGGTATGTAGTGCGCTTTATAAGTGACATGATTGATTGATTGATTGATTGAAAGAGGCAAGAGGGGGAAGAAAGAAGCAAGAGAGGTAAAGAAAGAAGCAAGAGCAGTACAGAAAGAAGCAACTGAGGTACAGAAAGAGGCAAGAGAAGTGCTGAAAGAAGCAATAGAGGCGTAGAAAGAGGCAAAAGAAGTGCAGAAAGATGCAAGAGAGGTGCACAAAGAAACAAGAGATGTGCACAAAGAGACAAGAGAGGTGCAGGAAGAGGGAAGACAAGTGCAGGAAGAGGCCACAGGGTGCATAAAGAAGCAAGAGAGGTGCAGAAAGAAGCAAGAGAAGTGGAGAAAATAGCAACAGATGTGCAGAAAGAGGCAAGAGAAGTGCATAAATAGTCAAGAGAGGTGCAGAAACAGATAAGAGAGGTGCAGAAAGAGGGAACAGGGGTGCATAAAGCGGCAAGAGAGGTACAGAAACAGGTGGAGAGAGGAGCAGAAAGAGGGTACAGGGGTACAGAAAGAGGCAAGATAAATGCAGAAAGAGGGAAGAGGGGTGCAGAAGGAGATAAGAGGGGTGCAGAAAGAGGCAAGAGTGGTGCAGAAAGAGGCAAGAGGGGTGCAGAAAGAAGCAAGAGAGGTGAAGAAAGAAGAAAAGGGGGTGCATAAAGAAGCTACAGAAGTGCAGAAAGAATCAACAGAGGTACAGAAAGAGGCAAGAGGTGTGCAGAAAGAGGCAAGAGAAGTGCTGAAAGAAGCAACAGAGGTGCAGAAAGAGGCAAAAGAAGTGCAGAAAAAGCAACAGAGGTGCAGAAAGAGGCAAGAAAAGTGCAGGAAGAGGCAAGAGAGGTGCGGAAATAGGGAAGAGGGATGCAGAAAAAGGCAAGAGGGATGCAGAAAGAGGCAAGAGGGTTGCAGAAAGAGGCAAGAGGGATTCAGAAGAAATCAAAAGAAAAGCAGAAAGAGGCAAGTGAGATGCAGAAAGAGGCAAGAGAGTTGCAAAGGGAGGCAAATGAGGAGCAGAAACACAGAGTAGTGGTGCGGAAAGAGGTAACAGAACTGCATAAAGAGGCAAGAGAGGTATAGAAATAGGTGAGAGAGGTACAGAAAGAGGAGACAGGGGTACAGAAAGAGGCAACAGAGCTGCAGAAAAAGGGAAGAGGTATGCAGAAGGAGATAAGAGGGGTGCAGAAAGAGGCAAGAGAGGTGCAGAAATAAGCAAGAGAGGTGCAGAAAGAAGCAAGAGAGGTGCAGAAAGAAGCCAGAGAAGTGCAGAAAGAAGCAAGAGAGGTGCAGAAAGAGGCAAGAGAAGAGCAGAAAAAGCAACAGAGGTACAGAAAGCGGCTACAGAAGTTCAGAAAGAGTCAAGAGAAATACAGAAAAAAGAAACAGACGTGCAGAAAGAGGGAAGAGAAGTGCAGGAGGAGGCAAGAGAGTTGCAGAATTAGGGAAGAGAGATGCAGAAAAAGGAAAGATGGATGCAGAAAGAGGCAAGAGGGGTGCAGAAAGAAGCAAGAGAAGTAAAGAAAGAAGCAAGAGCAGTGCAGAAAGAAGCAACTGAGGTGCAGAAAGAGGCAAGAGGGGCGCAAAAGAAAGCAAGAGAAGTGCAGAAAGAGGCAAGTGAGATGCAGAAAGAGGCAAGAGAGGTGCAGAAAGAGGCAAATGAGGTGCAGAAACACACAGGAGGGGTGCAGAAAGAGGACTGCAGAAAGAGGCAAGATAAGTGCAAAAAACAGAAACAGACGTGAAGAAAGAGGCAAGAGAAGTGCAGGAAGAGGCAAGAGAGGTGTGGAAATAGGGAAGAGGGATGCCGAAAAAGGCAAGAGAGACTGGTAGGTCGCTCCCCACCACACAGCTCCGTCTGTGTGCCCTGCTGCTGCCCCTGATTGTGCTCGTTTTTTTTCCTTTATGTGCCCCCTTGCTGCCCCTGATTGTGATCGCTTTTTCCTTTCTGTGCCCCTTGCTGCCCCTGATTATGATCGTTTTTTCCTTTCTGTGCCCCCTTGCTGCCCCTGATTGTGCTCGCTTTTTCCTTTCTGTGCCCCCTTGCTGCCCCTGATTGTGCTCGCTTTTTCCTTTCTGTGCCCCCTTGCTGCCCCTGATTGTGATCGCTTTTTCCTTTCTGTGCCCCCTTGCTGCCCCTGATTGTGATCGCTTTTTCCTTTCTGTGCCCCCTTGCTGCCCCTGATTGTGATCGCTTTTTCCTTTCTGTGCCCCCTTGCTGCCCCTGATTGTGATCGCTTTTTCCTTTCTGTGCCCCCTTGCTGCCCCTGATTGTGATCGCTTTTTCCTTTCTGTGCCCCTTGCTGCCCCTGATTGTGATCGTTTTTTCCTTTCTGTGCCCCCTTGCTGCCCCTGATTGTGATTGTTTTTTCCTTTCTGTGCCCCCTTGCTGCCCCTGATTGTGCTCGCTTTTTCCTTTCTGTGCCCCTTGCTGCCCCTGATTGTGCTCGCTTTTTTCCTTTCTGTGCCCCCTTGCTGCCCCTGATTGTGCTCGCTTTTTCCTTTCTGTGCCCCCTTGCTGCCCCTGATTGTGATCGCTTTTTCCTTTCTGTGCCCCCTTGCTGCCCCTGATTGTGATCGCTTTTTCCTTTCTGTGCCCCTTGCTGCCCCTGATTGTGATCGTTTTTTCCTTTCTGTGCCCCCTGCTGCCCCTGATTGTGTTCGTTTTTTCCTTTCTGTGCCCCCTTGCTGCCCCTGATTGTGATCGTTGTTTCCTTTCTGTGCCCCCTTGCTGCCCCTGATTGTGCTCGCTTTTTTCCTTTCTGTGCCCCCTTGCTGCCCCTGATTGTGCTCGTTTTTTCCTTTCTGTGCCCCCTTGCTGCCCCTGATTGTGCTCGTTTTTCCTTTCTGTGCCCCTTGCTGCCCCAGATTGTGATCGTTTTTTCCTTTCTGTGCCCCCTGCTGCCCCTGATTGTGATCGCTTTTTCCTTTCTGTGCCCCCTTGCTGCCCCTGATTGTGCTCGCTTTTTCCTTTCTGTGCCCCCTTGCTGCCCTTGATTGTGATCGCTTTTTCCTTTCTGTGCCCCCTTGCTGCCCCTGTTTGTGATCGTTTTTTCCTTTCTGTGCCTGTTTCCCGCCGCTGCGCCCCTGCGGCCCCGCCCCTCACTGCCCATTCACTGCCCCATTCCCTGCTCCTCCCTCCCACCTCCCCATTTATGGCACCCGTCCGCGCCGTGACCGCGCCCAGCGCCAGACCCCTGGTCCGGGCATCCCCACGCCCGCCACATCAACAGACGCCGATACGACGCCAGCACCCTCCACGCACTCAACCCCGGAAAAGATCACGCCTGCTACCAGGCCACCCCGAAGCGCACCCAAGGGCCCTTCACCTGCCGGAACTGCAGCTCGCCAGCACCCGCCCCGCCAAACCACCGCCCAGGAAAGAACCCAACTACCTCAGATGCATCCTCCTCAACACCCGCTCCGCCCGCAAACACGCCATCGAACTCTGGGACCTTCTCGACTCAACCTCCCCAGACGTCGCATTCCTGACGGAGACCTGGCTGAATCCCGCTTCAGCCCCCGACATCGCCATTGCCATCCCGGACGGATACAAGATCACCCGCAGGGACCGCACCAACGGAGTCGGAGGAGGCATCGCCATCGTCCACAGGAACACCCTCAGAGTCTCAACCAACACCGACGACACCCTCAGCACCGCCGAACACATGCACTTCCAGATCCACACCGATCCCAACACCACCCTCAGAGGAACCCTCATCTACAGACCCCCGGACCCCGACCACAGTTCAGCGATTCCATCGCTGACTTCGTCAGCACACACGCCATCGCCTCCACGGACTACATCCTCCTCGGGGACCTGAACTTCCACCTCGAGAACAACAAGGACACCAACTCCACCACCCTGATCGACAACCTCGCCACCCTCGGACTCAGACAGCTCGTGACTACACCCACCCACGCCGCCGGCCACACGCTAGACTCCATCTTTTCCGCAAGCCCACACGTCTCCTTCAACCACACCTCCGAACCCCACTGGACTGACCACCACTGCATCCACTTCACCTACAGGAAGCCCACCACGCACCACCGCACCGAACAAATGCCTCGCCGCTGCTGGAGCAGAGTCACGGAAGACCAGCTAACCACAACCTCGCCCTGAGCCCACCCGCCGAACCCTCCGACCCCGACACCGCCGCCCGCAACCTCAGACAGTGGATCGACGACTGCGCCAACACCCTCGCCCCGCTCAAGAATCCGCCCAACAGCCACACCAGCAAGAAAGCCACCTGGTTCACCGAAGACCTCCAGGCCTCCAAACGAACATGCCGAAAACTGGAGAAGATCTGGCTCCACGAACGGACAGCGGACAGCTACGCTGCCCACAAGAGCGCCACCCGCAATCACCATCACCTCATCAGATCCACCAAAAGGGCCTCACTCAAAGACCGCCTAGACAACAACGCACACAACAGCAAAGAGCTCTTCAACATCGTGAAGGAACTCTCCAACCCCAGCTCCAACACCAACGACATCCAGCCGTCGCAAGACCTGTGCGACTCACTGGCCACCTCCTTCCACCGCAAAATCGCCGACATCCACGACAGCTTCAACACCACGACCGCCCCGGCAACCACCGAGACCACTGCCCCCACAACCACCAACCGCCTGCTCTCCTGGACCAACATTAACGACGAGGACACCAGCGAGATCATGAACACCATCCACTCCGGTTCACCGCTAGACCCGTGCCCTCACCACATCTTCAACAAAGCCAGTACAGCCATCGCGCCCCATCTCCGGAAAATAATCAACATCTCCTTCGAGACAGCAACCTTCCCGGAAAGCTGGAAGCACGCCGAGATCACCGCCTTACTCAAGAAACCCAAGGCAGACCCCAAGGACCTCAAGAACTTCCGACCCATCTCTCTGCTCCCGTTCCCCGCGAAGGTCACCGAGAAAATCGTCAACAAACAACTGACCCGCTACCTCGAGGAGAACAACATCCTGGACCCTTCCCAGTCCGGCTTCCGCAGCAACCACAGCACCGAAACCGCCCTCATCGCCGCCACCGATGACATCAGGACCCTGCTAGACAACGGAGAAACAGCAGCCCTCATCCTCCTGGACCTATCAGCCGCCTTCGACACGGTCTGCCACCACACACTACGAACACGCCTTCACGACGCCGGGATCCAAGAGAAGGCCCTGGACTGGACCACATCCTTCCTTTCCGGCAGAACACAAAGCGTCCGCCTCGCCCCCTTCCGATCCAAGGCCACCAAGATCATCTGCGACATACCCCAAGGCTCCTCCCTCAGCCCAACGCTGTTCAACATCTACATGGCACCCCTCGCCCACGTCGCCCGACAGCACAACCTCAACATCATCTCCTACGCCGACGACACCCAGCTGATCCTCTCCTCACCAAAGACCCTCACACCGCCAAAGCCCACCTCCACGAAGGAATGAAGGCCGTCGCCGAATGGATGAGGACCAGCCGCCTGAAGCTGAACTCGGACAAGACGGAGGTCCTCATCCTTGGTTCCAACCCTTCAGCCTGGGACGACTCCTGGTGGCCAACATCACTGGGAACAGCCCCGCCACCCACCGACCACGTACGCAACCTAGGGGTCATCCTCGACCCCACCCTCTCCATGACTAAGCAGGTCAACGCCGTTTCCTCATCCTGCTTCAACATCCTCCGAATGCTCCGCAGGATCTTCAAGTGGATCCCCACCGAAACAAGAAAAACAGTCACCCAGGCCCTCGTCACCAGCAGGCTGGACTACGGAAACGCCCTCTACGCAGGAACGACGGCTAAGCTCCTGAGACGGCTGCAACGCATCCAGAACGCCTCTGCACGTCTTATCCTCGACATCCCCCGACGCAGCCACATCACACCCCACCTGAGAGACCTGCACTGGCTCCCTGTCAACAAGAGGATAACCTTCAAGCTCCTCACCCACGCACACAAAGCACTCCACAACTCCGGACCAGCCTACCTCAACAGACGACTCAGCTTCTACACCCCCACCCGCCAGCTCTGCTCGACCAGCCTCGCCCTCGCCACAGTCCCCCGCATCCGGAAAACGACCGCCGGCGGCAGATCCTTCTCCCACCTCGCCGCCAAGACCTGGAACACCCTCCCCACCAACCTCCGACAGACCCAAGACCTACTGGCCTTCAGAAGACTCCTCAAGACCTGGCTCTTCGATCAGTAGCAGCACCACCCTCCTCTTCCCCCAGCGCCTTGAGACCCTCGCGGGTATGTAGTGCGCTTTATAAGTGACATGATTGATTGATTGATTGATTGATTGAAAGAGGCAAGAGGGGGAAGAAAGAAGCAAGAGAGGTAAAGAAAGAAGCAAGAGCAGTACAGAAAGAAGCAACTGAGGTACAGAAAGAGGCAAGAGAAGTGCTGAAAGAAGCAATAGAGGCGTAGAAAGAGGCAAAAGAAGTGCAGAAAGATGCAAGAGAGGTGCACAAAGAAACAAGAGATGTGCACAAAGAGACAAGAGAGGTGCAGGAAGAGGGAAGACAAGTGCAGGAAGAGGCCACAGGGTGCATAAAGAAGCAAGAGAGGTGCAGAAAGAAGCAAGAGAAGTGGAGAAAATAGCAACAGATGTGCAGAAAGAGGCAAGAGAAGTGCATAAATAGTCAAGAGAGGTGCAGAAACAGATAAGAGAGGTGCAGAAAGAGGGAACAGGGGTGCATAAAGCGGCAAGAGAGGTACAGAAACAGGTGAGAGAGGAGCAGAAAGAGGGTACAGGGGTACAGAAAGAGGCAAGATAAATGCAGAAAGAGGGAAGAGGGGTGCAGAAGGAGATAAGAGGGGTGCAGAAAGAGGCAAGAGTGGTGCAGAAAGAGGCAAGAGGGGTGCAGAAAGAAGCAAGAGAGGTGAAGAAAGAAGAAAAGGGGGGTGCATAAAGAAGCTACAGAAGTGCAGAAAGAATCAACAGAGGTACAGAAAGAGGCAAGAGGTGTGCAGAAAGAGGCAAGAGAAGTGCTGAAAGAAGCAACAGAGGTGCAGAAAGAGGCAAAAGAAGTGCAGAAAAAGCAACAGAGGTGCAGAAAGAGGCAAGAAAAGTGCAGGAAGAGGCAAGAGAGGTGCGGAAATAGGGAAGAGGGATGCAGAAAAAGGCAAGAGGGATGCAGAAAGAGGCAAGAGGGGTGCAGAAAGAGGCAAGAGGGATTCAGAAGAAATCAAAAGAAAAGCAGAAAGAGGCAAGTGAGATGCAGAAAGAGGCAAGAGAGTTGCAAAAGGAGGCAAATGAGGAGCAGAAACACAGAGTAGTGGTGCGGAAAGAGGTAACAGAACTGCATAAAGAGGCAAGAGAGTTGCAGAAACAGGTAAGAGAGGTGCAGCAAGAGGGAACAGGGGTGCATAAAGAGGCAAGAGAGGTACAGAAATAGGTGAGAGGGGTACAGAAAGAGGAGACAGGGGTACAGAAAGAGGCAAGAGAGGTGCAGAAAAAGGGAAGAGGTATGCAGAAGGAGATAAGAGGGGTGTAGAAAGAGGCAAGAGAGGTGCAGAAATAAGCAAGAGAGGTGCAGAAAGAAGCAAGAGAGGTGCAGAAAGAAGCCAGAGAAGTGCAGAAAGAAACAACAGAGGTACAGAAAGAGGCAAGAGGTGTGCAGAAAGAGGCAAGAGAAGTGCTGAAAGAAGCAACAGAGGTGCAGAAAGAGGCAAGAGAAGAGCAGAAAAAGCAACAGAGGTACAGAAAGTGGCTACAGAAGTTCAGAAAGAGTCAAGAGAAGTACAGAAAAAGAAACAGACGTGCAGAAAGAGGGAAGAGAAGTGTGAGGAGGAGGCAACAGAGTTGCAGAATTAGGAAGAGAGATGCAGAAAAAGGAAAGATGGATGCAGAAAGAGGCAAGAGGGGTGCAGAAAGAAGCAAGAGAAGTAAAGAAAGAAGCAAGAGCAGTGCAGAAAGAAGCAACTGAGGTGCAGAAAGAGGCAAGAGGGGCGCAGAAGAAAGCAAGAGAAGTGCAGAAAGAGGCAAGTGAGATGCAGAAAGAGGCAAGAGAGGTGCAGAAAGAGGCAAATGAGGTGCAGAAACACACAGGAGGGGTGCAGAAAGAGAACTGCAGAAAGAGGCAAGAGAGTTGCAGAAACAGGTAAGAGAGGTGCAGAAAAAGGGAACAGGGGTGCATAAAGAGGCAACAGAGGTACAGAAACAGGCAAGAGAGGTGTAGAAAGAGGGGACAGGGGTACAGAAAGAGTCAAGAGAGTTGCAGAAAGAAGCAAGAGAAGTGCAGAATAAAGCAACAGAGGTGCAGAAAGAGGCACGTGAGGTGCAGAAACAGGCAATAGAACTGCAGAAAGAGGCAAGAGAGTTGCAGAAACAGGCAAGAGATGTGCAGAAAGAGGCAAACGTGGTGCAGAAAAAGGCAAGAGAGTTGCAGAAACAGGTAATAGAGGTGCAGAAAGAGGGAACAGGGGTGGAGAAAGAGGCAAGAGAAGTGGAGAAAAAGCAACAGAGGTACAGAAAGAGGCAACAGAATTTCAGAAAGAGGCAAGAGAAGTGGAAAAAAAGAAAGAGATGTGCAGAAAGAGGGAAGAGAAGTGTAGGAAGAGGCAAGAGAGGTGCGTAAATAGGGAAGAGGGATGCAGAAAAAGGGAAGAGGGATGCAGAAAGAGGCAAGAGGGGTGCAGAAAGAAGCATGAAAGGTAAAGAAAGAAGCAAGAGCAGTGCAGAATGAAGCAACTGAGGTGCAGAAAGAGGCAAGAGGGGTTCAGAAGAAAGCAAGAGAAGTGCAGAAAGAGGCAAGTGAGATGCAGAAAGAGTCAAGAGAGTTGCAGAAAGAGGCAAATGAGGTGCAGAAACACACAGGAGTGGTGCGGAAAGAGGTAAGAAAACTACAGAAGAGGCAAGAGAGTTTCAGAAACAGGTAAGAGAGGTTCAGAAAAGGGGAACAGGGGTGCCTAAAGAGGCAAGAGAGGTACAGAAACAGGTGAGAGAGGTGCAGAAAGAGGGGACAGTGGTACAGAAAGAGGCAAAAGAGGTGCAGAAAGAGGGAAGAGGGGTGCAGAAGGAGATAAGAGAGGTGCAGAAGGAAGCCAGAGAAGTGCATACAGATGCAACAGAGGTACAGAAAGAGGCAAGAGTTGTGCAGAAAGAGGCAAGAGTTGTGCAGAAAGAGGCAAGAGAAGTGCTGAAAGAAGCAACAGAGGTGCGAAAGAGGCATAGAGAGATAGAAGCAAGAGAGGTGCAGATAGAAGCAAGAGAAGTGCAGACAAAAGCAAGAGGTGCAGAAAGAGGCAATAGAAGTTCAGAAAGAGGAAAGAGAAGTACAGAAAAAGGAAACAGACGTGCAGAAAGAGGCAAGAGAAGTGCAGGAAGTGGCAAGAGAGGTGCGGAAATAAGGAAGAGGGATGCAGAAAAAGGCAAGAGGGATGCAGAAAGAGGCAAGAGGGGTGCAGAAAGAAGCAAGAGAAGTAAAGAAAGAAGCAAGAGCAGTGCAGAAAGAAGCAACTGAGGTGCAGAAAGAGGCAAGAGGGGTGGAGAAGAAAGCAAGAGAAGTGCAGAAAGAGGCAAGTGAGATGCAGAAAGAGGCAAGAGAGGTGCAGAAAGAGGCAAATGAGGTACAGAAACACACAGGAGGTTTGTAGAAAGAGAACTTCAGAAAGAGGCAAGAGAGTTGCAGAAACAGGTAAGAGAGGTGCAGAAAGAGGGAACAGGGTTGCATAAAGAGGAAAGAGAGGTACAGAAA
Source organism: Calotriton arnoldi (assembly GCA_963921515.1). Classification (NCBI taxonomy): domain Eukaryota; kingdom Metazoa; phylum Chordata; class Amphibia; order Caudata; family Salamandridae; genus Calotriton; species Calotriton arnoldi. The sequence continues at coordinate 127,924 of CAWUFW010017173.1, read as the reverse complement.
CAGGCAAGAGAGGTGCAGAACGTGGGGACAGGGGTATAGAAAGAGGCAAGAGAAGTGCATAAATAGTCAAGAGAGGTGCAGAAACAGATAAGAGAGGTGCAGAAAGAGGGAACAGGGGTGCATAAAGCGGCAAGAGAGTTGCAGAAACAGGCAAGAGAGGTGCAGAAAGAGGCAAATGAGGTGCAGATTAAGGCAAGAGGGTTTCAGAAACAGGTAATAGAGGTGCGGAAAGAGGGAACAGGGTGCAGAAAAAGGCGAGAGAAGTGCAGAAAAAAACAACAGAGGTGCAGAAAGAGGCATCAGAAGTTCATAAAGAGGCAAGATAAGTGCAAAAAAAGAAACAGACGTGAAGAAAGAGGCAAGAGAAGTGCAGGAAGAGGCAAGAGAGGTGTGGAAATAGGGAAGAGGGATGCAGAAAAAGGCAAGAGAGATGCAGACAGTGGCAAGAGGGGGAAGAAAGAAGCAAGAGAGGTAAAGAAAGAAGCAAGAGCAGTACAGAAAGAAGCAACTGAGGTACAGAAAGAGGCAAGAGAAGTGCTGAAAGAAGCAATAGAGGTGTAGAAAGAGGCAAGAGAGGTGCAGAAAGAGGCAAATGAGGTGCACAAAGAAACAAGAGATGTGCACAAAGAGACAAGAGAGGTGCAGGAAGAGGGAAGACAAGTGGAGGAAGAGGCCACATGGTGCAGAAAGAAGCAAGAGAGGTGCAGAAAGAAGCAAGAGAAGTGGAGAAAATAGCAACAGATGTGCAGAAAGAGGCAAGAGAAGTGCATAAATAAGTAAGAGAGGTGCAGAAACAGATAAAAGAGGTGCAGAAAGAGGGAACAGGGGTGCATAAAGAGGCAAGAGAGGTACAGAAACAGGTGAGAGAGGAGCAGAAAGAGGGTACAGGGGTACAGAAAGAGGCAAGATAAATGCAGAAAGAGGGAAGAGGGGTGCAGAAGGAGATAAGAGGGGTGCAGAAAGAGGCAAGAGTGGTGCAGAAAGAGGCAAGAGGGGTGCCGAAAGAAGCAAGAGAGGTGCAGAAAGAAGAAAAGGGGGGTGCATAAAGAAGCTACAGAAGTGCAGAAAGAATCAACAGAGGTACAGAAAGAGGCAAGAGGTGTGCAGAAAGAGGCAAGAGAAGTGCTGAAAGAAGCAACAGAGGTGCAGAAAGAGGCAAAAGAAGTGCAGAAAAAAGCAACAGAGGTGCAGAAAGAGGCAAGAAAAGTGCAGGAAGAGGCAAGAGAGGTGCGGAAATAGGGAAGAGGGATGCAGAAAAAGTCAAGAGGGATGCAGAAAGAGGCAAGAGGGGTGCAGAAAGAGGCAAGAGGGATTCAGAAGAAATCAAAAGAAAAGCAGAAAGAGGCAAGTGAGATGCATAAAGAGGCAAGAGAGTTGCAGAAGGAGGCAAATGAGGAGCAGAAACACAGAGTAGTGGTGCGGAAAGAGGTAACAGAACTGCATAAAGAGGCAAGAGAGGTATGGAAATAGGTGAGAGAGGTACAGAAAGAGGAGACAGGGGTACAGAAAGAGGCAACAGAGCTGCAGAAAAAGGGAAGAGGTATGCAGAAGGAGATAAGAGGGGTGCAGAAAGAGGCAAGACAGGTGCAGAAATAAGCAAGAGAGGTGCAGAAAGAAGCAAGAGAGGTGCAGAAAGAAGCCAGAGAAGTGCAGAAAGAAGCAAGAGAGGTGCAGAAAGAGGCAAGAGAAGTGCTGAAAGAAGCAACAGAGGTGCAGAAAGAGGCAAGAGAAGAGAAGAAAAAGCAACAGAGGTACAGAAAGCGGCTACAGAAGTTCAGAAAGAGTCAAGAGAAGTACAGAAAAAAGAAACAGACGTGCAGAAAGAGGGAAGAGAAGTGCAGGAGGAGGCAAGAGAGTTGCAGAATTAGGGAAGAGAGATGCAGAAAAAGGAAAGATGGATGCAGAAAGAGGCAAGAGGGGTGCAGAAAGAAGCAAGAGAAGTAAAGAAAGAAGCAAGAGCAGTGCAGAAAGAAGAAACTGAGGTGCAGAAAGAGGCAAGAGGGGCGAAAAGAAAGCAAGAGAAGTGCAGAAAGAGGCAAGTGAGATGCAGAAAGAGGCAAGAGAGGTGCAGAAAGAGGCAAATGAGGTGCAGAAACACACAGGAGGGTGCAGAAAGAGGACTGCAGAAAGAGGCAAGATAAGTGCAAAAAGAAACAGACGTGAAGAAAGAGGCAAGAGAAGTGCAGGAAGAGGCAAGAGAGGTGTGGAAATAGGGAAGAGGGATGCAGAAAAAGGCAAGAGAGATGCAGAAAGAGGCAAGAGGGGGAAGAAAGAAGCAAGAGAGGTAAAGAAAGAAGCAAGAGCAGTACAGAAAGAAGCAACTGAGGTACAGAAAGAGGCAAGAGAAGTGCAGAAAGATGCAAGAGAGGTGCACAAAGAAACAAGAGATGTGCACAAAGAGACAAGAGAGGTGCAGGAAGAGGGAAGACAAGTGCAGGAAGAGGCCACAGGGTGCAGAAAGAAGCAAGAGAGGTGCAGAAAGAAGCAAGAGAAGTGGAGAAAATAGCAACAGATGTGCAGAAAGAGGCAAGAGAAGTGCATAAATAGTCAAGAGAGGTGCAGAAACAGATAAGAGAGGTGCAGAAAGAGGGAACAGGGGTGCATAAAGCGGCAAGAGAGATACAGAAACAGGTGAGAGAGGAGCAGAAAGAGGGTACAGGGGTACAGAAAGAGGCAAGATAAATGCAGAAAGAGGGAGGAGGGGTGCAGAAGGAGATAAGAGGGGTGCAGAAAGAAGCAAGAGTGGTGCAGAAAGAGGCAAGAGGGGTGCAGAAAGAAGCAAGAGGGGTGCAGAAAGAAGAAAAGGGGGGTGCATAAAGAAGCTACAGAAGTGCAGAAAGAATCAACAGAGGTACAGAAAGAGGCAAGAGGTGTGCAGAAAGAGGCAAGAGAAGTGCTGAAAGAAGCAACAGAGGTGCAGAAAGAGGCAAAAGAAGTGCAGAAAAAAGCAACAGAGGTGCAGAAAGAGGCAAGAAAAGTGCAGGAAGAGGCAAGAGAGGTGCGGAAATAGGGAAGAGGGATGCAGAAAAAGGCAAGAGGGATGCAGAAAGAGGCAAGAGGGGTGCAGAAAGAGGCAAGAGGGATTCAGAAGAAATCAAAAGAAAAGCAGAAAGAGGCAAGTGAGATGCAGAAAGAGGCAAGAGAGTTGCAGAAAGAGGCAAATGAGGAGCAGAAACACAGAGTAGTGGTGCGGAAACAGGTAACAGAACTGCATAAAGAGGCAAGAGAGTTGCAGAAACAGGTAAGAGAGGTGCAGCAAGAGGGAACAGGGGTGCATAAAGAGGCAAGAGAGGTACAGAAATAGGTGAGAGGGGTACAGAAAGAGGAGACAGGGGTACAGAAAGAGGCAAGAGAGGTGCAGAAAAAGGGAAGAGGTATGCAGAAGGAGATAAGAGGGGTGCAGAAAGAGGCAAGAGAGGTGCAGAAATAAGCAAGAGAGGTGCAGAAAGAAGCAAGAGAGGTGCAGAAAGAAGCCAGAGAAGTGCAGAAAGAAACAACAGAGGTACAGAAAGAGGCAAGAGGTGTGCAGAAAGAGGCAAGAGAAGTGCTGAAAGAAGCAACAGAGGTGCAGAAAGAGGCAAGAGAAGAGCAGAAAAAGCAACAGAGGTACAGAAAGTGGCTACAGAAGTTCAGAAAGAGTCAAGAGAAGTACAGAAAAAGAAACAGACGTGCAGAAAGAGGGAAGAGAAGTGTAGGAGGAGGCAAACAGAGTTGCAGAATTAGGGAAGAGAGATGCAGAAAAAGGAAAGATGGATGCAGAAAGAGGCAAGAGGGGTGCAGAAAGAAGCAAGAGAAGTAAAGAAAGAAGCAAGAGCAGTGCAGAAAGAAGCAACTGAGGTGCAGAAAGAGGCAAGAGGGGCGCAGAAGAAAGCAAGAAAAGTGCAGAAAGAGGCAAGTGAGATGCAGAAAGAGGCAAGAGAGGTGCAGAAAGAGGCAAATGAGGTGCAGAAACACACAGGAGGGGTGCAGAAAGAGAACTGCAGAAAGAGGCAAGAGAGTTGCAGAAACAGGTAAGAGACGTGCAGAAAAAGGGAACAGGGGTGCATAAAGAGGCAACAGAGGTACAGAAACAGGCAAGAGAGGTGTAGAAAGAGGGGACAGGGGTACAGAAAGAGTCAAGAGAGTTGCAGAAAGAAGCAAGAGAAGTGCAGAATAAAGCAACAGAGGTGCAGAAAGAGGCACGTGAGGTGCAGAAACAGGCAATAGAACTGCAGAAAGAGGCAAGAGAGTTGCAGAAACAGGCAAGAGATGTGCAGAACGAGGCAAACGTGGTGCAGAAAAAGGCAAGAGAGTTGCAGAAACAGGTAATAGAGGTGCAGAAAGAGGGAACAGGGGTGGAGAAAGAGGCAAGAGAAGTGGAGAAAAAGCAACAGAGGTACAGAAAGAGGCAACAGAATTTCAGAAAGAGGCAAGAGAAGTGCAAAAAAAGAAAGAGATGTGCAGAAAGAGGGAAGAGAAGTGTAGGAAGAGGCAAGAGACGTGCGTAAATAGGGAAGAGGGATGCAGAAAAAGGGAAGAGGGATGCAGAAAGAGGCAAGAGGGGTGCAGAAAGAAGCATGAAAGGTAAAGAAAGAAGCAAGAGCAGTGCAGAATGAAGCAACTGAGGTGCAGAAAGAGGCAAGAGGGGTTCAGAAGAAAGCAAGAGAAGTGCAGAAAGAGGCAAGTGAGATGCAGAAAGAGTCAAGAGAGTTGCAGAAAGAAGCAAATGAGGTGCAGAAACACACAGGAGTGGTGCGGAAAGAGGTAAGAAAACTGCAGAAGAGGCAAGAGAGTTTCAGAAACAGGTAAGAGAGGTGCAGAAAAGGGGGAACAGGGGTGCCTAAAGAGGCAAGAGAGGTACAGAAACAGGTGAGAGAGGTGCAGAAAGAGGGGACAGTGGTACAGAAAGAGGCAAAAGAGGTGCAGAAAGAGGGAAGAGGGTGCAGAAGGAGATAAGAGAGGTGCAGAAGGAAGCCAGAGAAGTGCATACAGATGCAACAGAGGTACAGAAAGAGGCAAGAGTTGTGCAGAAAGAGGCAAGAGAAGTGCTGAAAGAAGCAACAGAGGTGCGAAAGAGGCATAGAGAGATAGAAGCAAGAGAGGTGCAGATAGAAGCAAGAGAAGTGCAGACAAAAGCAAAAGAGGTGCAGAAAGAGGCAATAGAAGTTCAGAAAGAGGAAAGAGAAGTACAGAAAAAGGAAACAGATGTGCAGAAAGAGGCAAGAGAAGTGCAGGAAGTGGCAAGAGAGGTGCGGAAATAGGGAAGAGGGATGCAGAAAAAGGCAAGAGAGATGCAGACAGAGGCAAGAGGGGGAAGAAAGAAGCAAGAGAGGTAAAGAAAGAAGCAAGAGCAGTACAGAAAGAAGCAACTGAGGTACAGAAAGAGGCAAGAGAAGTGCTGAAAGAAGCAATAGAGGTGTAGAAAGAGGCAAAAGAAGTGCAGAAAGATGCAAGAGAGGTGCACAAAGAAACAAGAGATGTGCACAAAGAGACAAGAGAGGTGCAGGAAGAGGGAAGACAAGTGCAGGAAGAGGCCACAGGGTGCAGAAAGAAGCAAGAGAGGTGCAGAAAGAAGCAAGAGAAGTGGAGAAAATAGCAACAGATGTGCAGAAAGAGGCAAGAGAAGTGCATAAATAGGCAAGAGAGGTGCAGAAACAGATAAAAGAGGTGCAGAAAGAGGGTACAGGGGTGCATAAAGAGGCAAGAGAGGTACAGAAACAGGTGAGAGAGGAGCAGAAAGAGGGTACAAGGGTACAGAAAGAGGCAAGATAAATGCAGAAAGAGGGAAGAGGGGTGCAGAAGGAGATAAGAGGGGTGCAGAAAGAGGCAAGAGTGGTGCAGAAAGAGGCAAGAGGGGTGCAGAAAGAAGCAAGAAAGGTGCAGAAAGAAGAAAAGGGGGTGCATAAAGAAGCTACAGAAGTGCAGAAAGAATCAACAGAGGTACAGAAAGAGGCAAGAGGTGTGCAGAAAGAGGCAAGAGAAGTGCTGAAAGAAGCAACAGAGGTGCAGAAAGAGGCAAAAGAAGTGCAGAAAAAAGCAACAGAGGTGCAGAAAGAGGCAAGAAAAGTGCAGAAGAGGCAAGAGAGGTGCGGAAATAGGGAAGAGGGATGCAGAAAAAGGCAAGAGGGATTCAGAAAGAGGCAAGAGGGGTGCAGAAAGAGGCAAGAGGGATTCAGAAGAAATCAAAAGAAAAGCAGAAAGAGGCAAGTGAGATGCAGAAAGAGGCAAGGGAGTGGCAGAAAGAGGCAAATGAGGAGCAGAAACACAGAGTAGTGGTGCGGAAAGAGGTAACAGAACTGCATAAAGAGGCAAGAGAGGTATAGAAATAGGTGAGAGAGGTACAGAAAGAGGAGACAGGGGTACAGAAAGAGGCAAGAGAGCTGCAGAAAAAGGGAAGAGGTATGCAGAAGGAGATAAGAGGGGTGCAGAAAGAGGCAAGAGAGGTGCAGAAATAAGCAAGAGAGGTGCAGAAAGAAGCAAGAGAGATGCAGAAAGAAGCCAGAGAAGTGCAGAAAGAAGCAAGAGAGGTGCAGAAAGAGGCAAGAGAAGTGCTGAAAGAAGCAACAGAGGTGCAGAAAGAGGCAAGAGAAGAGCAGAAAAAGCAACAGAGGTACAGAAAGCGGCTACAGAAGTTCAGAAAGAGTCAAGAGAAGTACAGAAAAAGAAACAGACGTGCAGAAAGAGGGAAGAGAAGTGCAGGAGGAGGCAAGAGAGTTGCAGAATTAGGAAGAGAGATGCAGAAAAAGGAAAGATGGATGCAGAAAGAGGCAAGAGGGGTGCAGAAAGAAGCAAGAGAAGTAAAGAAAGAAGCAAGAGCAGTGCAGAAAGAAGCAACTGAGGTGCAGAAAGAGGCAAGAGGGGCGCAGAAGAAAGCAAGAGAAGTGCAGAAAGAGGCAAGTGAGATGCAGAAAGAGGCAAGAGAGGTGCAGAAAGAGGCAAATGAGGTGCAGAAACACACAGGAGGGGTGCAGAAAGAGAACTGCAGAAAGAGGCAAGATAAGTGCAAAAAAAGAAACAGACGTGAAGAAAGAGGCAAGAGAAGTGCAGGAAGAGGCAAGAGAGGTGTGGAAATAGGGAAGAGGGATACAGAAAAAGGCAAGAGAGATGCAGAAAGAGGCAAGAGGGGGAAGAAAGAAGCAAGAGAGGTAAAGAAAGAAGCAAGAGCAGTACAGAAAGAAGCAACTGAGGTACAGAAAGAGGCAAGAGAAGTGCTGAAAGAAGCAATAGAGGTGTAGAAAGAGGCAAAAGAAGTGCAGAAAGATGCAAGAGAGGTGCACAAAGAAACAAGAGATGTGCACAAAGAGACAAGAGAGGTGCAGGAAGAGGGAAGACAAGTGCAGGAAGAGGCCACAGGGTGCAGAAAGAAGCAAGAGAGGTGCAGAAAGAAGCAAGAGAAGTGGAGAAAATAGCAACAGATGTGCAGAAAGAGGCAAGAGAAGTGCATAAATAGGCAAGAGAGGTGCAGAAACAGATAAGAGAGGTGCAGAAAGAGGGAACAGGGGTGCATAAAGAGGCAAGAGAGGTACAGAAACAGGTGAGAGAGGAGCAGAAAGAGGGTACAGGGGTACAGAAAGAGGCAAGATAAATGCAGAAAGAGGGAAGAGGGTGCAGAAGGAGATAAGAGGGGTGCAGAAAGAGGCAAGAGTGGTGCAGAAAGAGGCAAGAGGGGTGCAGAAAGAAGCAAGAGAGGTGCAGAAAGATGAAAAGGGGGGTGCATAAAGAAGCTACAGAAGTGCAGAAAGAATCAACAGAGGTACAGAAAGAGGCAAGAGGTGTGCAGAAAGAGGCAAGAGAAGTGCTGAAAGAAGCAACAGAGGTGCAGAAAGAGGCAAAAGAAGTGCAGAAAAAAGCAACAGAGGTGCAGAAAGAGGCAAGAAAAGTGCAGGAAGAGGCAAGAGAGGTGCGGAAATAGGGAAGAGGGATGCAGAAAAAGGCAAGAGGGATGCAGAAAGAGGCAAGAGGGGTGCAGAAAGAGGCAAGAGGGATTCAGAAGAAATCAAAAGAAAAGCAGAAAGAGGCAAGTGAGATGCAGAAAGAGGCAAGAGAGTTGCAGAAAGAGGCAAATGAGGAGCAGAAACACAGAGTAGTGGTGCGGGAACAGGTAACAGAACTGCATAAAGAGGCAAGAGAGTTGCAGAAACAGGTAAGAGAGGTGCAGCAAGAGGGAACAGGGGTGCATAAAGAGGCAAGAGAGGTACAGAAATAGGTGAGAGGGGTACAGAAAGAGGAGACAGGGGTACAGAAAGAGGCAAGAGAGGTGCAGAAAAAGGGAAGAGGTATGCAGAAGGAGATAAGAGGGGTGCAGAAAGAGGCAAGAGAGGTGCAGAAATAAGCAAGAGAGGTGCAGAAAGAAGCAAGAGAGGTGCAGAAAGAAGCCAGAGAAGTGCAGAAAGAAACAACAGAGGTACAGAAAGAGGCAAGAGGTGTGCAGAAAGAGGCAAGAGAAGTGCTGAAAGAAGCAACAGAGGTGCAGAAAGAGGCAAGAGAAGAGCAGAAAAAGCAACAGAGGTACAGAAAGTGGCTACAGAAGTTCAGAAAGAGTCAAGAGAAGTACAGAAAAAGAAACAGACGTGCAGAAAGAGGGAAGAGAAGTGCAGGAGGAGGCAACAGAGTTGCAGAATTAGGAAGAGAGATGCAGAAAAAGGAAAGATGGATGCAGAAAGAGGCAAGAGGGGTGCAGAAAGAAGCAAGAGAAGTAAAGAAAGAAGCAAGAGCAGTGCAGAAAGAAGCAACTGAGGTGCAGAAAGAGGCAAGAGGGGCGCAGAAGAAAGCAAGAGAAGTGCAGAAAGAGGCAAGTGAGATGCAGAAAGAGGCAAGAGAGGTGCAGAAAGAGGCAAATGAGGTGCAGAAACACACAGGAGGGGTGCAGAAAGAGAACTGCAGAAAGAGGCAAGAGAGTTGCAGAAACAGGTAAGAGAGGTGCAGAAAAAGGGAACAGGGGTGCATAAAGAGGCAACAGAGGTACAGAAACAGGCAAGAGAGGTGTAGAAAGAGGGGACAGGGGTACAGAAAGAGTCAAGAGAGTTGCAGAAAGAAGCAAGAGAAGTGCAGAATAAAGCAACTGAGGTGCAGAAAGAGGCACGTGAGGTGCAGAAACAGGCAAGAGAACTGCAGAAAGAGGCAAGAGAGTTGCAGAAACAGGCAAGAGATGTGCAGAAAGAGGCAAACGTGGTGCAGAAAAAGGCAAGAGAGTTGCAGAAACAGGTAATAGAGGTGCAGAAAGAGGGAACAGGGGTGGAGAAGGAGGCAAGAGAAGTGGAGAAAAAGCAACAGAGGTACAGAAAGAGGCAACAGAATTTCAGAAAGAGGGAAGAGAAGTGCAGGAAGAGGCAAGAGAGGTGCGTAAATAGGGAAGAGGGATGCAGAAAAAGGGAAGAGGGATGCAGAAAGAGGCAAGAGGGGTGCAGAAAGAAGCATGAAAGGTAAAGAAAGAAGCAAGAGCAGTGCAGAATGAAGCAACTGAGGTGCAGAAAGAGGCAAGAGGGGTTCAGAAGAAAGCAAGAGTAGTGCAGAAAGAGGCAAGTGAGATGCAGAAAGAGTCAAGAGAGTTGCAGAAAGAGGCAAATGAGGTGCAGAAACACACAGGAGTGGTGCGGAAAGAGGTAAGAAAACTGCAGAAGAGGCAAGAGAGTTTCAGAAACAGGTAAGAGAGGTGCAGAAAAGGGGAACAGGGGTGCCTAAAGATGCAAGAGAGGTACAGAAACAGGTGAGAGAGGTGCAGAAAGAGGGGACAGTGGTACAGAAAGAGGCAAAAGAGGTGCAGAAAGAGGGAAGAGGGGTGCAGAAGGAGATAAGAGGGGTGCAGAAGGAAGCCAGAGAAGTGCATACAGATGCAACAGAGGTACATAAAGAGGCAAGAGTTGTGCAGAAAGAGGCAAGAGAAGTGTTGAAAGAAGCAACAGAGGTGCGAAAGAGGCATAGAGAGATAGAAGCAAGAGAGGTGCAGATAGAAGCAAGAGAAGTGCAGACAAAAGCAAAAGAGGTGCAGGAAGAGGCAATAGAAGTTCAGAAAGAGGAAAGAGAAGTACAGAAAAAGGAAACAGACGTGCAGAAAGAGCAAGAGAAGTGCAGGAAGTGGCAAGAGAGGTGCGGAAATAGGGAAGAGGGATGCAGAAAAAGGCAAGAGGGATGCAGAAAGAGGCAAGAGGGGTGCAGAAAGAAGCAAGAGAAGTAAAGAAAGAAGCAAGAGCAGTGCAGAAAGAAGCAACTGAGGTGCAGAAAGAGGCAAGAGGGGTGGAGAAGAAAGCAAGAGAAGTGCAGAAAGAGGCAAGTGAGATGCAGAAAGAGGCAAGAGAGGTGCAGAAAGAGGCAAATGAGGTATAGAAACACACAGGAGGTTTGTAGAAAGAGAACTTCAGAAAGAGGCAAGAGAGTTGCAGAAACAGGTAAGAGAGGTGCAGAAAGAGGGAACAGGGTTGCATAAAGAGGCAAGAGAGGTACAGAAACAGGCAAGAGAGGTGCAGAACGTGGGGACAGGGGTATAGAAAGAGGCAAGAGAGGTGCAGAAAGAAGCAAGAGAAGTGCAGAAAACCAACAGAGGTGCAGAAAGAGACAAGTGAGGTGCAGAAACAGGCATGGGAACTGCAGAAAGAGGGAAGAGAGTTGCAGAAACAGGCAAGAGAGGTGCAGAAAGAGGCAAATGAGGTGCAGATTAAGGCAAGAGGGTTTCAGAAACAGGTAATAGAGGTGCGGAAAGAGGGAACAGGGTGCAGAAAAAGGCAAGAGAAGTGCAGAAAAAAACAACAGAGGTGCAGAAAGAGGCATCAGAAGTTCATAAAGAGGCAAGATAAGTGCAAAAAAGAAACAGACGTGAAGAAAGAGGCAAGAGAAGTGCAGGAAGAGGCAAGAGAGGTGTGGAAATAGGGAAGAGGGATGCAGAAAAAGGCAAGAGAGATGCAGGCAGAGGCAAGAGGGGGAAGAAAGAAGCAAGAGAGGTAAAGAAAGAAGCAAGAGCAGTACAGAAAGAAGCAACTGAGGTACAGAAAGAGGCAAGAGAAGTGCTGAAAGAAGCAATAGAGGTGTAGAAAGAGGCAAAAGAAGTGCAGAAAGATGCAAGAGAGGTGCACAAAGAAACAAGAGATGTGCACAAAGAGACAAGAGAGGTGCAGGAAGAGGGAAGACAAGTGCAGGAAGAGGCTACAGGGTGCAGAAAGAAGCAAGAGAGGTGCAGAAAGAAGCAAGAGAAGTGAAGAAAATAGCAACAGATGTGCAGAAAGAGGCAAGAGAAGTGCATAAATAGTCAAGAGAGGTGCAGAAACAGATAAAAGAGGTGCAGAAAGAGGGAACAGGGGTGCATAAAGAGGCAAGAGAGGTACAGAAACAGGTGAGAGAGGAGCAGAAAGAGGGTACAGGGGTACAGAAAGAGGCAAGATAAATGCAGAAAGAGGGAAGAGGGGTGCAGAAGGAGATAAGAGGGGTGCAGAAAGAGGCAAGAGTGGTGCAGAAAGAGGCAAGAGGGGTGCAGAAAGAAGCAAGAAAGGTGCAGAAAGAAGAAAAGGGGGGTGCATAAAGAAGCTACAGAAGTGCAGAAAGAATCAACAGAGGTACAGAAAGAGGCAAGAGGTGTGCAGAAAGAGGCAAGAGAAGTGCTGAAAGAAGCAACAGAGGTGCAGAAAGAGGCAAAAGAAGTGCAGAAAAAGCAACAGAGGTGCAGAAAGAGGCAAGAAAAGTGCAGGAAGAGGCAAGAGAGGTGCGGAAATAGGGAAGAGGGATGCAGAAAAAGGCAAGAGGGATGCAGAAAGAGGCAAGAGGGGTGCAGAAAGAGGCAAGAGGGATTCAGAAGAAATCAAAAGAAAAGCAGAAAGAGGCAAGTGAGATGCAGAAAGAGGCAAGGGAGTTGCAGAAAGAGGCAAATGAGGAGCAGAAACACAGAGTAGTGGTGCGGAAAGAGGTAACAGAACTGCATAAAGAGGCAAGAGAGGTATATATATAGGTGAGAGAGGTACAGAAAGAGGAGACAGGGGTACAGAAAGAGGCAAGAGAGCTGCAGAAAAAGGGAAGAGGTATGCAGAAGGAGATAAGAGGGGTGCAGAAAGAGGCAAGAGAGGTGCAGAAATAAGCAAGAGAGGTGCAGAAAGAAGCAAGAGAGGTGCAGAAAGAAGCCAGAGAAGTGCAGAAAGAAGCAAGAGAGGTGCAGAAAGAGGCAAGAGAAGTGCTGAAAGAAGCAACAGAGGTGCAGAAAGAGGCAAGAGAAGAGCAGAAAAAGCAACAGAGGTACAGAAAGCGGCTACAGAAGTTCAGAAAGAGTCAAGAGAAGTACAGAAAAAAGAAACAGACATGCAGAAAGAGGGAAGAGAAGTGCAGGAGGAGGCAAGAGAGTTGCAGAATTAGGGAAGAGAGATGCAGAAAAAGGAAAGATGGATGCAGAAAGAGGCAAGAGGGGTGCAGAAAGAAGCAAGAGAAGTAAAGAAAGAAGCAAGAGCAGTGCAGAAAGAAGCAACTGAGGTGCAGAAAGAGGCAAGAGGGGTGCAGAAGAAAGCAAGAGAAGTGCAGAAAGAGGCAAGTGAGATGCAGAAAGAGGCAAGAGAGGTGCAGAAAGAGGCAAATGAGGTGCAGAAACACACAGGAGGGGTGCAGAAAGAGAACTGCAGAAAGAGGCAAGATAAGTGCAATAAAAGAAACAGACGTGAAGAAAGAGGCAAGAGAAGTGCAGGAAGAGGCAAGAGAGGTGTGGAAATAGGGAAGAGGGATACAGAAAAAGGCAAGAGAGATGCAGAAAGAGGAAAGAGGGGGAAGAAAGAAGCAAGAGAGGTAAAGAAAGAGGCAAGAGAAGTGCTGAAAGAAGCAATAGAGGTGTAGAAAGAGGCAAAAGAAGTGCAGAAAGATGCAAGAGAGGTGCACAAAGAAACAAGAGATGTGCACAAAGAGACAAGAGAGGTGCAGGAAGAGGGAAGACAAGTGCAGGAAGAGGCCACAGGGTGCAGAAAGAAGCAAGAGAGGTGCAGAAAGAAGCAAGAGAAGTGGAGAAAATAGCAACAGATGTGCAGAAAGAGGCAAGAGAAGTGCATAAATAGGCAAGAGAGGTGCAGAAACAGATAAGAGAGGTGCAGAAAGAGGGAACAGGGGTGCATAAAGAGGCAAGAGAGGTACAGAAACAGGTGAGAGAGGAGCAGAAAGAGGGTACAGGGGTACAGAAAGAGGCAAGATAAATGTAGAAAGAGGGAAGAGAGGTGCAGAAGGAGATAAGAGGGGTGCAGAAAGAGGCAAGAGTGGTGCAGAAAGAGGCAAGAGGGGTGCAGAAAGAAGCAAGAGAGGTGCAGAAAGATGAAAAGGGGGGTGCATAAAGAAGCTACAGAAGTGCAGAAAGAATCAACAGAGGTACAGAAAGAGGCAAGAGGTGTGCAGAAAGAGGCAAGAGAAGTGCTGAAAGAAGCAACAGAGGTGCAGAAAGAGGCAAAAGAAGTGCAGAAAAAGCAACAGAGGTGCAGAAAGAGGCAAGAAAAGTGCAGGAAGAGGCAAGAGAGGTGCGGAAATAGGGAAGAGGGATGCAGAAAGAGGCAAGAGGGATGCAGAAAGAGGCAAGAGGGGTGCAGAAAGAGGCAAGAGGGATTCAGAAGAAATCAAAAGAAAAGCAGAAAGAGGCAAGTGAGATGCAGAAAGAGGCAAGAGAGTTGCAGAAAGAGGCAAATGAGGAGCAGAAACACAGAGTAGTGGTGCGGAAAGAGGTAACAGAACTGCATAAAGAGGCAAGAGAGTTGCAGAAACAGGTAAGAGAGGTGCAGGAAGAGGGAACAGGGGTGCATAAAGAGGCAAGAGAGGTACAGAAATAGGTGAGAGGGGTACAGAAAGAGGAGACAGGGGTACAGAAAGAGGCAAGAGAGGTGCAGAAAAAGGGAAGAGGTATGCAGAAGGAGATAAGAGGGTGCAGAAAGAGGCAAGAGAGGTGCAGAAATAAGCAAGAGAGGTGCAGAAAGAAGCAAGAGAGGTGCAGAAAGAAGCCAGAGAAGTGCAGAAAGAAACAACAGAGGTACAGAAAGAGGCAAGAGGTGTGCAGAAAGAGGCAAGAGAAGTGCTGAAAGAAGCAACAGAGGTGCAGAAAGAGGCAAGAGAAGAGCAGAAAAAGCAACAGAGGTACAGAAAGTGGCTACAGAAGTTCAGAAAGAGTCAAGAGAAGTACAGAAAAAAGAAACAGACGTGCAGAAAGAGGGAAGAGAAGTGCAGGAGGAGGCAACAGAGTTGCAGAATTAGGGAAGAGAGATGCAGAAAAAGGAAAGATGGATGCAGAAAGAGGCAAGAGGGGTGCAGAAAGAAGCAAGAGAAGTAAAGAAAGAAGCAAGAGCAGTGCAGAAAGAAGCAACTGAGGTGCAGAAAGAGGCAAGAGGGGCGCAGAAGAAAGCAAGAGAAGTGCAGAAAGAGGCAAGTGAGATGCAGAAAGAGGCAAGAGAGGTGCAGAAAGAGGCAAATGAGGTGCAGAAACACACAGGAGGGGTGCAGAAAGAGAACTGCAGAAAGAGGCAAGAGAGTTGCAGAAACAGGTAAGAGAGGTGCAGAAAAAGGGAACAGGGGTGCATAAAGAGGCAACAGAGGTACAGAAACAGGCAAGAGAGGTGTAGAAAGAGGGGACAGGGGTACAGAAAGAGTCAAGAGAGTTGCAGAAAGAAGCAAGAGAAGTGCAGAATAAAGCAACAGAGGTGCAGAAAGAGGCACGTGAGGTGCAGAAACAGGCAAGAGAACTGCAGAAAGAGGCAAGAGTGTTGCAGAAACAGGCAAGAGATGTGCAGAAAGAGGCAAACGTGGTGCAGAAAAAGGCAAGAGAGTTGCAGAAACAGGTAATAGAGGTGCAGAAAGAGGGAACAGGGGTGGAGAAAGAGGCAAGAGAAGTGGAGAAAAAGCAACAGAGGTACAGAAAGAGGCAACAGAATTTCAGAAAGAGGCAAGAGAAGTGCAAAAAAAGAAAGAGATGTGCAGAAAGAGGGAAGAGAAGTGCAGGGTCGAGGCAAGAGAGGTGCGTAAATAGGGAAGAGGGATGCAGAAAAAGGGAAGAGGGATGCAGAAAGAGGCAAGAGGGGTGCAGAAAGAAGCATGAAAGGTAAAGAAAGAAGCAAGAGCAGTGCAGAATGAAGCAACTGAGGTGCAGAAAGAGGCAAGAGGGGTTCAGAAGAAAGCAAGAGAAGTGCAGAAAGAGGCAAGTGAGATGCAGAAAGAGTCAAGAGAGTTGCAGAAAGAGGCAAATGAGGTGCAGAAACACACAGGAGTGGTGCGGAAAGAGGTAAGAAAACTGCAGAAGAGGCAAGAGAGTTTCAGAAACAGGTAAGAGAGGTGCAGAAAAGGGGAACAGGGGTGCCTAAAGAGGCAAGAGAGGTACAGAAACAGGTGAGAGAGGTGCAGAAAGAGGGGACAGTGGTACAGAAAGAGGCAAAAGAGGTGCAGAAAGAGGAAAGAGGGGTGCAGAAGGAGATAAGAGAGGTGCAGAAAGAAGCCAGAGAAGTGCATACAGATGCAACAGAGGTACAGAAAGAGGCAGGAGTTGTGCAGAAAGAGGCAAGAGAAGTGCTGAAAGAAGTAACAGAGGTGCGAAAGAGGCATAGAGAGATAGAAGCAAGAGAGGTGCAGATAGAAGCAAGAGAAGTGCAGACAAAAGCAAAAGAGGTGCAGAAAGAGGCAATAGAAGTTCAGAAAGAGGAAAGAGAAGTACAGAAAAAGGAAACAGATGTGCAGAAAGAGGCAAGAGAAGTGCAGGAAGTGGCAAGAGAGGTGCGGAAATAGGGAAGAGGGATGCAGAAAAAGGCAAGAGGGATGCAGAAAGAGGCAAGAGGGATGCAGAAAGAAGCAAGAGAAGTAAAGAAAGAAGCAAGAGCAGTGCAGAAAGAAGCAACTGAGGTGCAGAAAGAGGCAAGAGGGATGGAGAAGAAAGCAAGAGAAGTGCAGAAAGAGGCAAGTGAGATGCAGAAAGAGGCAAGAGAGGTGCAGAAAGAGGCAAATGAGGTACAGAAACACACATGAGGTTTGTAGAAAGAGAACTTCAGAAAGAGGCAAGAGAGTTGCAGAAACAGGTAAGAGAGGTGCAGAAAGAGGGAACAGGGTTGCATAAAGAGGCAAGAGAGGTACAGAAACAGGCAAGAGAGGTGCAGAAAGTGGGGACAGGGGTATAGAAAGAGGCAAGAGAGGTGCAGAAAGAAGCAAGAGAAGTGTAGAAAACCAACAGAGGTGCAGAAAGACACAAGTGAGGTGCAGAAACAGGCATGGGAACTGCAGAAAGAGGGAAGAGAGTTGCAGAAACAGGCAAGAGAGGTGCAGAAAGGGACAAATGAGGTGCAGATTAAGGCAAGAGAGTTGCAGAAACAGGTAATAGAGGTGCGGAAAGAGGGAACAGGGTGCAGAAAAAGGCGAGAGAAGTGCAGAAAAAAACAACAGAGGTGCAGAAAGAGGCAACAGAAGTTCATAAAGAGGCCTAGGGGCGTACCAAACCATATACCAATAAAGTGGTATAAGAACCACGACTGAGCTAGACACAAGGCCTAGAGCCTGTAGAAGTGCTTGGACCACAAGGAACCACCCAAGGTAGTGACACAGGGGACCCACGGGGGATGCGTGCAGTGTGATAACACA
The DNA here is from genome assembly GCA_963921515.1 of Calotriton arnoldi. Taxonomy (NCBI): domain Eukaryota; kingdom Metazoa; phylum Chordata; class Amphibia; order Caudata; family Salamandridae; genus Calotriton; species Calotriton arnoldi. Next base: position 111,397 of record CAWUFW010017173.1, on the reverse strand, counting down.
GCCGCGAATCGCCGTTGACTTCTATGGGGAAAGTCGCGGTTGGAATTTTAAAGAAAAGGGACACTTAGAGGAGGACTTGGAGCAAACCCTTTCAGAACTGGGTCGTTCTAGAGTCTATACCCACGGGAGCACCGGAGTACTCATGTTACCTCACCCAGGGAAGCCGTGTGCATAGGTGTCTTTCGGGGTCGGGTTCCGTCGTCGATTTCAATGGCGATCTGCTGCAAAGTACTGCTGGCGACCAAGTCGAAAGTGTTCGGGTGGATCCAAAGGTGGATCGGAGATCTGAAGAACCTGAAAGCAGAGGGGACAGAGTCTGGGTCATTAGCCAGTGACCAGGAGGGTGATGAGCGGATGCCCACCGATGTCGGGTGCTTCAGGTAGGTTGACAGTCATCTTGACTCTTCAGCCACGAGGTCCAGGAGGCATTGACGACAACCAGGAGCTGGATTCAAGCTGTCCCACAACGTCTGTCGAGTACTGAGGTGTCGGCGACCGGATTGGACCCAACAAGCCTTGGCAACGGCAAGTCTTGTGGAAATAGAAGAAGGATGGTGGTGCAGACCAGCAAGGACTGAGGGACTCACCCAGCGAGGGTAAGTCAGGGCACACCTGGAGCAACCAGGGAAGTCCAAGCAGGATAAGATTGGCCTTCAGGAGGGCCTACTAGCCAATGGACTAGCGACCGCAAAGGAGCCTCAAGTGGACGCACTTGGAGCTGGCTCACGGGACACTCGTGGAGTGGAGGCCAGTGATCTTCAGTGCAGTCGGTGCTGGAGGCAGGAGCTACTCGGAGCCCAAAGTACAACTTCGTGGGAGCCCAGGAAGATGATGCACTTGCAAATGTGCTCGGTGTCCAGGGGTCACGGTTCCACGTTACCCACGACAGCTACGGGCCTCAGCTTTGCTGGGACTCAGGGCAGCCTCGGGGAAGTATGGAAATCCACCTCTGGTGATGCAAAGACTTCGGCGTCCGGCAGGAGCTTCGGCGATGCAGACCGGACAATTGCTTTTTTGGTGCCTGCCAAGCAGGGGAGTCACTCCTTGACCCCAAGGGAGATTCTTCAGTCCTCTAATCTTGAAGTAGAGCATTGAAGGTCCAGGATTCTGTGTCAGAGTTTCGTCCAGGTAAATCTAAAGTCCTAAGGACTGGGGTCCCATACTTATACTAAGGTAGGGGTTGGACATACTCTGGGGACCCACCTATGGGAGGGTCAGGGCAGAGGGGTGGTTACACCCCTTTCCCTTTGTCCAGTTTCGCGCCAGAGCAGGGGCTGGAAGCCCCTGAGCCGGTTTGAACTGGGGTATGCACAGGGACACCAAATGTGCCCCCAGTGCAGGACTTCAAAGCACCAGAGAGTGCTCCCGCCCAGCCCCAATACACACTATCCTGTCTGGGGAGGTGGTTACACCTCCCTGGGACAGGAAACCTATTGTCCAGGCCTCCCTGCCAGAGTTTTGGTCAGCAGCAGGAGGCCAGACTCGTGTCTGTGGCAGCGGCATCCATTTTGTGATGCCAGGGCTTGGAAAGAAGTTACCGGGCAGGCCGGTGTGTACATGTCTCTCCCTCTAGAAGGGTGGAATGCTACCCCCATCGCCAGAACTGGCGGGGGGTAGTATTCCAAGATGTTTGACACCAAACACAACATGTTTCCGTGCAGCCATCCCAAAGTTAGCATTTAACGCGGGGTTATAATGCGCTTAAGAGTATATGGTCAGGCTGCACTACAAACAGCATCAGAGAAGGGTCTCTGAACGCTGCAGAGGGGCCCTGCTCATGCAGGGGCACCCTCTCACATAGGAACCACGCACTCTGCCTTCAGGATTGATAAGGCCTGCCATAGGAATGACTTATAGGTTTATATGTGTGTATGTATGGAGTGATATAGGTGACCTATATCACAGTAAGGGGTGCATGCACCACCTTACCCAGGCTGCAGTAGCAGACCTGTGGTGTCCTTTTGGCTGGCCATCCAGGGGTGGTACAATACATGCTGCAGCCCCTGGTAGGCCTCTGAGGTACCTATGCCCTGGGTACATAGTATACCATATACTAGGGACTTACAAGGGCACTCCAGATTCCAATCAGAGATGTGCCTAAGGCACATGGAAACCATTTTAGAGAGGAAGCAGCTAGGCTGGGGTTCTGATTAGCATGGCCCCAGCCAGACTAAAGTCGAAAAACAGTGAAGCATCAGCAAAAAGTGGGGGTACCCATGTGAAGCAGATCCTACTCTCCTACACAACCCCCCCAAACGTAGGGACATTAAACTAACCTTGCCCAGTTAAGTCTTCATGTTCTAAGTGGAAGTACCTAGAGAGTCCATCTGCATTGGCATGGTTACTCCCAGGTCTATGTTCCACTGTGAAGTCCATCCCCTGTAGGGAAATGGACCACCTAAGCAGTTTGGGGTTTTCACCCTTCATTTGTTTTAGCCATAAGAGGGGCTTATGGTCTGTTTGAACAAGGAAGTGAGTATCAAACAAGTATGGCCTCAACTTCTTCAGAGCCCAGACCACAGCAAAGGCCTCCTCTCAATGGCTGACCAACGTTTCTCTCTAGGGGTCAGCCTTCTGCTAATAAAAGCTACTGGCTGATCCTGACCTTCATCATTCAATTGTGACAGTACAGCCCCTACCCCCAATTCAGATGCATCTGTTTGGACAATGAACTTCTTGGAGTAATCAGGACTCTGTAGAATGGGAGCAGTGCACATGGCCTGCTTCAGGTCATCAAATGCCTTTTGATAGCTAACTGTCCACTGAACCTTTTGGGCATTTTCTTGGAAGTTAAGTCATTCAGGGGTGTCACTATTGATCCATACCCCTTGACAAATCTCCTATAGTACCCAGTCAGGCCTAAAAAGGCTCTCACCTGAGTCTGGGTAGTTGGAGCAGTCCAGTCCATGATGGTCTGGATCTTGCTCTGCAAGGGTTGAACCTGGCCTCCACCCACAAGGTGGCCCAGGTACACAACCTGACTCTGCCCTATCTGGCACTTGGTGGCCTTGATAGTCAGGCCTGCTTTCTGCAGGGCCTGTAAAACATTTCTGAGGTGGACCAGGTGATCCTCCCAGGTGGAGCTAAAGACAGCAATATCATCTAGATATGCTGCACTATAGGCTTCCAGACCTGTAAGGACTGTATTCACCAACCTCTGAAAAGTGGCAGGTGCATTCTTCAGACCAAAGGGCATCACCACAAATTGATAATGCCCACTAGGGGTTGAGAATGCTGTTTTTGGCTTTGCATCATCAGCTAGTCTGATCTGCCAGTAGCCAGCTGTCAGGTCAAATGTGCTTAGATACTTGGCTGATGCCAAAGTGTCTATGAGCTCATCTGCCCTAGGTATTGGATGGGCATCAGTCCTAGTGACTGCATTGAGACCCCTGTAGTCCACACAAAACCTCATCTCTCTTTTCCCACCATTGGTGTGAGGTTTTGGCACAAGGACCACTGGACTAGCCCAAGGGCTATCTGAGGGTTCAATAACTCCCAAATCCAACATTTTCTGGACTTCTGTCCTGATACAGTCCCTGACATGGTCAGGTTGCCTATAAATCTTATTTTTAATAGGCAGACTGTCCCCAGTGTCCACTTCATGAGTGCACCAGGTGGTCTGACTGGGTGTCAGTGAGAACATGTGTCTGAACTGATTGAGCACCTGTCTGCAATCAGTCTGCTGCTGGGTAGTGAGGCTGCCTGCCAAGGCTACACCATCCACTGACCCATCATCAGGGTTCTGTGAGAGCAGGTCAGGGAGTGGGTCACTCTCTTCCTCCTGTCCCTCATCAGTAGCCATGAGCAAGCCCATGTCTGCCCTGTCCACATATGGTTTTAACCTGTTGACATGGAGAACCCTGTGGGGACTCCTGGGTGTTCCTAGGTCTACTAAGTAGGTAACCTCACCCTTCTGTTCAACAATGGTATGGGGTCCACTCCATTTGTCTTGGAGAGCTGCTGGGGCCACTGGCTCCAACACCCACACCTTCTGTCCTGGCTGGTAAACAGTCAGTACAGCCTTTGGTCATGCCAGGCTTTTTGAAGTTCCTGGCTAGCCTCAAGGTTTTTAGTTGCCTTTTCATGTACTCAGCCATCCTGGAGCGGAGACCAAGTACATAGTCCACTATGTATTGCTTTGGGGGCTTGAGAGGCAACTCCCATCCTTCCTTCACCAAGCACAATGGACCCCTGACAGGGTGACCAAACAAAAGTTCAAAAGGGCTGTAGCCAACCCCTTTTGAGGCACCTCCCTGTATGCAAATAAAAGGCAGGGCAAGAGTATGTCCCATCTTCGCCTAAGCTTTTCTGGGAGCCCTTTAATCATGCCCTTCAAGGTTTTGTTGAATCTCTCAACCAAACCCTTACCTTGTGGGTGATAGGGTGTGGTGAACTTGTAAGTCACTCCACACTCCTTCCACATTGCTTTCAAGTATCCAGACATAAAGTTTGCACCCCTGTCTGATACAACCTCCTTAGGGAAGCCCACTCTTGAGAAAATTCCCAGGAGGGCCCTTGCCACCACAGGTGCTGTAGTGGTCCTAAGGGGACTAGCCTCTGGGTACCTGGTGGCATGATCCACTACCACCAGGATAAACCTGTGCCCAGATGCTGTTTGGGGATCCATGGGACCAACAATGTCAATCCCCACCCTTTCAAAGGGAACCCCCACCACAGGTAGTGGTATCAGGGGGCCTTTGTAGTGCCACCTGCCTTGCCACTGGCCTGGCAGGTTACACAGGAGCGACAAAACTCCTTGGTGTCTTCAGACATATGGGGCCAGTGAAAGTGAGGGACAAGTCTGTCCCAAGTCTTGTTCTGGCCCAGGTGACCTGCTAAGGGAATGTCATGGGCTAGGGTCAATAGGAAGCCCCTGAACTTCAGAGGTATAACCAACCTCCTGGTGGCACCAGGCTTGGGGTCTCTACACTCTGAGTACAAGAGTCCATCATCCCAATACACTGTATGGGGACCACTAGCTTTCCCAGCAGCCTCAGCAGCAGCTTGCTGTCTGAGGGGTTCAAGAGAGGGGCAGCTCTGCTGCTCCTGGCTCAGATCTGCCCTGGAAGGGCCCCCTGTCCCCAAGAACTCAACCTGGTCAGGTTCAAGCTCCTCTGGGACAGTTCCTTCCTCAGGACTGAGATCATCCCCCTCAGGAGACTGATCTTCCTTCTGAGCCAAGGGGAAGGCACTGCCTTTACCCTACTACTCCTCTTCTTGGAGGGCACTTGGTCCATTATTCCAGAATCCAAGGCCTGTTCAGTGTTAGACATTTTGGCTTGTGACCTGGTCACAGCAAACACATCTGCAGGGATGCCCAGCATTTCTGCATGGGTCCTGAGCTCCACTTCTGCCCAAGCTGAAGTTTCTAAATCATTGCCAAGCAAGCATTCAACTGGTAGGTCTGCACTTACCACAACCTTCTTAAGGCCAGTTACCCCTCCCCAGGAGAAGTTAACAACTGCCAGAGTATGGTCTGTTCTGACATTGCTAGCATTGGTCACTTGGTACATTTCACCAAGTATAATCTGCCCAGGATTCACAAGGTCTTGTGTCACCATGGTGACACTTGCCCCTGTGTCCCTAAATGCCAAAGCCTCTTTTCCATTGATTAATGGCTGTTGCCTGTACTTGCCCAGATTACTGGGACTCACAGAGGAGGTCACATCCATGCCTCCATCACAGACTAGCACAGCCTGAGTGAGTTCTCTGACTAGGTCAGAGCTCATCTCCTTACCCAGGGTCAACCCTACTAAACCCTTGGCTTGAGTACTCCCACCACCAACTGTAACTGTACTAGGGGGAACAGGTGCCTTAGGGGCGTTGGTGGGGGCTGGAGTAGAGTCTTTGGACTTGGTGCAATCACTGGTCCAGTGGGTCTTTTGCTTACAGACCTTGCACCATGGTTTCTTTTGGCCTTTCCCTTTGTTAGACTGTGAATCCCCACCTGAAGAAGATTTTTGGGGGCCTTGTGAAGACTTTTGATCTTTACCCTTCTCCCCACCCTTATCAGAGTTTTTCGAATCTTGCTTCTTAGGGTCACCACCTTGGTTCTGTACCTTCTGCCTCACCCTGGTTCTGACCCATTTGTCTGCCTTCTTTCCCAATTCTTGGGGAGAGGTCAGATCAGAGTCCACCAGGTACTGATGCAACAGCTGATTTTGACAGTTATTAAGAATCTGCTCCCTCATGATAAGATTGTACAATCCTGTGAAGTCACACACCTTACTGCCCATCAACCAGCCTTCCAGAGCCTTAGCAGAACAATCCACATAGTCTACCCAGTCTTGAGTCTGTGCTTTTGGGTGTCTCTGAACTTTAACCTGTATTGTTCAGTTGTTAGGCCAAACCCATCAATCAGAGCACTCTTCAAGACTTTGTAATTGTCAGCATCCTCTTCTCTTACAGTGAGGAGCTTGTCTCTACCTTTGTCTGCAAAGGAGAGCCACAAGATTGCTGCCCACTGCTCCTGAGGGACCCTCTGTACTTTACAGGCCCTCTCTAGTGCAGTTATCCATTTGTGGATGTCATCCCCACTCTGGTAGGGAGGGACAATCTTGCTCAGGTTCCTATGGTCATAAGACCTTTCCCTATCTCTGGGGAAATTGCTGCCACCATGGGACTCTAGTCCCAACTTTTTTCTCTCTCTATAGAGATCTAGGGACTCCCTGTCTATAGCCAATTGCTGTTTTCTGAGTTCAAGCTGGGCTTGCTCATACTGAATCAGTCTCTTTCTCCTCTCATGAGAGGATTCTCTCCTATGAGAAGAGACAGAGGTCCCTATTGAGGTGTCAGAGTGGTTAGACTCCTGAGAAGGAGATCTAGACCTTCTGGGCACACTCACAATTCTTCCTGCAGGGACAAAGGGGAGGTCATTCTGATCCTCCTCCTCATCCACAGGAGGAATTGGGTTTTCCAGGTCAAGGTCATTTTCACCTTCCTGGCCAGTTTCAGAGGGGGGGTCCTGGGTGGTTTCACCCGTGGCCCCTTCCTCATCTTCTGCCCCATCCTCTCTGTCTACCTCCTCAGGCCCTAGGGGTCTGCTGAGATCATCAGCCAGTAACACCTCCTTCAGGTGCTGGGTGCTGGCACTTTTGCCTGTCCTAAACCTCCTAGTATTGCATAATGCTCTCAATTCCAAGAATGGGAGTTTATCATACTTGGAGGGAAGAAGCCCACTGGCTTCTGGCAAGGACTCACTGGGTCCTGGCTTTGAAGACATTACTAGTGAGGTGTGGTGTATGCACTACCTACTCTAGTGTGGCCTACTAAACTCTCTTGAGTTGTAGAAAGGGTGTGCTATCCCTTAACACACAACTCTAAGTTCAGTAGAACTTACTGTATACTAAGCTTGATTTATATGTACCTTAGGTACCCTTAGTGGTTTTCAGTTGATCAATTCAATTGAGATTATCTGGTAAAACAATAGCAAGCTGGAATCCCACACGCTGCACACCAATGTGAGAAGTTGGCCTGGTATATGCTGTCCACTAATTATAGTGGGCACCTTGCACCAGTCCAAACAACCCCTTATTGGAGATAGGTTAAAGACAACCTTTATTGAAAGCTATCCTAGTGGTAGCTATGGAGAGCAGCCTTCAGGCTAAGTCTTGAAGGAATGTAAAGCAGCTTGTTTTACCAGTCTATAATCTCTTGAGTGACCAAATGAAAGAGGACCACACCAGGTATATATTCAAAATATATGTATTTATTACTAAACACACCCCTCTAGTCTCTTTATGAGGCTAGAGTTCAAGTACATAAGTTATAAGTTAGTTATCAACAGTAATAGCACAAATACACGTTTGAGCCCTAGGGGCGTACCAAACCATATACCAATAAAGTGGTATAAGAACCACGACTGAGCTAGACACAAGTCCTAGAGCCTGTAGAAGTGCTTGGACCACAAGGAACCACCCAAGGTAGTGACACAGGGGACCCACGGAGGACGCGGGCAGTGTGATAACACAGCCGCGAATCGCCGTTGACTTCTATGGGGAAAGTCGCGGTTGGAATTTTAAAGAAAAGGGACACTTAGAGGAGGACTTGGAGCAAACCCTTTCAGAACTGGGTCGTTCTAGAGTCTATACACACGGGAGCACCAGAGTACTCGTGTTACCTCACCCAGGGAAGCCGGGTGCATAGGTGTCTTTCGGGGTCGGGTTCCATCGTCGATTTCAATGGGGATCTGCTGCAAAGTACTGCTGGCGACCTAGTCGAAAGTGTTCGGGTGGATCCAAAGGTGGATCGGAGATCTGAAGAACCTGAAAGCAGAGGGGACAGAGTCTGAGTCACTAGCCAGTGACCAGGAGGGCGATGAGCGGATGCCCACCGATGTCGGGTGCTTCAGGTAGGTTGACGGTCATCTTGACTCTTCAGCCACGAGGTCCAGGAGGCGTCGACGACAACCAGGAGCTGGATTCGAGCTGTCCCACAACGTTTGTCGAGTGCTGAGGTGTCGGTGACCGGATTGGACCCAACAAGCCTTGGCAACGGCAAGTCTCGTGGAAATAGAAGAAGGACGGTGATGCAGACCAGCAGGGTCTGGGGGACTCACCTTGCAACGGTAAGTCAGGGCACGCCTGGAGCAACCAGAAAAGCCCAAGCAGGATAAGATTGGCCTTCAGGAGGGCCTACTAGCCAACAGACTAGCGACCGCAAAGGAGCCTCAAGTGGACGTACTTGGAGCTGTCTCACGGGACACTCGTAGAGTGGAGGCCAGTGATCTTCAGTGCAGTTAGTACTGGAGGCGGGGGCTACTCGGAGCCCAAAGCACAACTTCGTGGGAGCACAGGAAGAGGATGCACTTGCAAATGTGCTCGGTGTCCAGGGGTCACAGTTCCACATTACCCACGACAGCTACGGGCCTCAGCTTTGCTGGGAACTCAGGGCAGCCTCGGGGAAGTCTGGAAATCTACCTCTGGTGATGTAAAGACTTCGGCGTCCAGCGGGAGCTTCGGCGATGCAGACCGGACAATTGCTTCTTTGGTGCCTGCCAAGCAGGGGAGTCACTCCTTGACCCCAAGGGAGATTCTTCAGTCCTCTAATCTTGAAGTAGAGCATCGAAGGTCCAGGATTCTGTGTCAGAGTTTCGTCCAGGTAAATCTAAAGTCCTAAGGACTGGGGTCCCATACTTATACTAAGGTAGGGGTTGGACATACTCTGGGGACCCACCTATGGGAGGGTCAGGGCAGAGGGGTGGTTACACCCCTTTCCCTTTGTCCAGTTTCACGCCAGAGCAGGGGCTGGAAGCCCCTGAGCCGGTTTGAACTGGTGTATGCACAGGGACACCAAATGTGCCCCCAGTGCAGGACTTCAAAGCACCAGAGAGTGCTCCCGCCCAGCCCCAATACACACTATCCTGTCTGGGGAGGTGGTTACACCTCCCTGGGACAGGAAACCTATTGTCCAGGCCTCCCCTGCCGGAGTTTCGGTCAGCAGCAGGAGGCCAGACTCGTGTCTGTGGCAGCGGCATCCATTTTGTGATGCCAGGGCTTGGAAAGAAGTTACCGGGCAGGCCGGTGTGTACATGTCTCTCCCTAGAGGGTGGAATGCTACCCCGCGCCAGAACTGGTGGGGGTAGTATTCCAAGATGTTTGACACCAAACACAACATGTTTCCGTGCAGCCATCCCAAAGTTAGCATTTAACGCAGGGTTATAATGCGCTTAAGAGTATAAGGTCAGGCTGCACTACAAACAGCATCAGAGAAGGGTCTCCGAACGCTGCAGAGGGGCCCTGCTCATGCAGGGGCACCCTCTCACATAGGAACCACGCACTCTGCCTTCAGGATTGATAAGGCCTGCCATAGGAGTGACTTATAGGTTTATATGTGTGTATGTATGTAGTGATATAGGTAACCTATATCACAGTAAGGGGTGCATGCACCACCTTACCCAGGCTGCAGTAGCAGACCTGTGGTGTCCTTTGGCTGGCCTTCCAGGGGTGGCACAATACATGCTGCAGCCCCTGGTAGGCCTCTGAGGTACCTATGCCCTGGGTACATAGTATACCATATACTAGGGACTTACAATGGCACTCCAGATTCCAATCAGAGATGTGCCTAAGGCACATGGAAACCATTTTAGAAAGGAAGCAGCTAGGCTGGGGTTCTGATTAGCAGGGCCCCAGCCAGACTAAAGTCGAAAAACAGTGAAGCATCAGCAAAAAGTGGGGGTACCCATGTGAAGCAGATCCTACTCTCCTACAGAGACAAGGGAGGTGCAGGAAGAGGGAAGACAAGTGCAGGAAGAGGCCACAGGGTGCAGAAAGAAGCAAGAGAGGTGCAGAAAGAAGCAAGAGAAATGGAGAAAATAGCAACAGATGTGCAGAAAGAGGCAAGAGAAGGGCATAAATAGGCAAGAGAGTGCAGAAACAGATAAGAGAGGTGCAGAAAGAGGGAACAGGGGTGCATAAAGAGGCAAGAGAGGTACAGAAACAGGTGAGAGAGGAGCAGAAAGAGGGTACAGGGGTACAGAAAGAGTCAAGATAAATGCAGAAAGAGGGAAGAGGGGTGCAGAAGGAGATAAGAGGGGTGCAGAAAGAGGCAAGAGTGGTGCAGAAAGAGTCAAGAGGGGTGCAGAAAGAAGCAAGAGAGGTGCAGAAAGAAGAAAAGGGGGGTGCATAAAGAAGCTACAGAAGTGCAGAAAGAATCAACAGAGGTACAGAAAGACGCAAGAGGTGTGCAGAAAGAGGCAAGAGAAGTGCTGAAAGAAGCAACAGAAGTGCAGAAAGAGGCAAAAGAAGTGCAGAAAAAAGCAACAGAGGTGCAGAAAGAGGCAAGAAAAGTGCAGGAAGAGGCAAGAGAGGTGCGGAAATAGGGAAGAGGGATGCAGAAAGAGGCAAGAGGGATGCAGAAAGAGGCAAGAGGGATTCAGAAGAAATCAAAAGAAATGCAGAAAGAGGCAAGTGAGATGCAGAAAGAGGCAAGAGAAGTTGCATAAAGAGGCAAATGAGGAGCAGAAACACAGTGTAGTGGTGCAGAAAGAGGTAACAGAGACTGCATAAAGAGGCAAGAGAGTTGCAGAAACAGGTAAGAGAGGTGCAGCAAGAGGGAACAGGGGTGCATAAAGAGGCAAGAGAGGTACAGAAATAGGTGAGAGAGGTACAGAAAAGGGAGACAGGGGTACAGAAAGAGGCAAGAGAGGTGCAGAAAGAAGCAAGAGCAGTGCAGAAAGAAGCAACTGAGGTGCAGAAAGAGGCAAGAGGGGCGCAGAAGAAAGCAAGAGAAGTGCAGAAAGAGGCAAGAGAGATGCAGAAAGAGGCAAGAGAACTGCAGAACGAGGCAAGAGAGTTGCAGAAACAGGTAAGAGAGGTGCAGAAAAAGGGAACAGGGGTGCATAAAGAGGCAACAGAGGTACAGAAACAGGCAAGAGAGGTGTAGAAAGAGGGGACAGGGGTACAGAAAGAGTCAAGAGAGGTGCAGAAAGAAGCAAGAGAAGTGCAGAATAAAGCAACAGAGGTGCAGAAAGAGGCAAGTGAGGTGCAGAAACAGGCAAGAGAGTTGCAGAAAGAGGCAAATGAGGAGCAGAAACACAGAGTAGTGGTGCGGAAAGAGGTAACAGAACTGCATAAAGAGGCAAGAGAGTTGCAGAAACAGGTAAGAGAGGTGCAGCAAGAGGGAACAGGGGTGCATAAAGAGGCAAGAGAGGTACAGAAATAGGTGAGAGACGTACAGAAAGAGGAGACAGGGGTACAGAAAGAGGCAAGAGAGGTGCAGAAAAAGGGAAAAGGTATGCAGAAGGAGATAATAGGGGTGCAGAAAGAGGCAAGAGAGGTGCAGAAATAAGCAATAGAGGTGCAGAAAGAAGCAAGAGAGGTGCAGAAAGAAGCCAGAGAAGTGCAGAAAGAAACAACAGAGGTACAGAAAGAGGCACGAGGTGTGCAGAAAGAGGCAAGAGAAGTGCTGAAAGAAGCAACAGAGGTGCATAAAGAGGCAAGAGAAGAGCAGAAAAAGCAACAGAGGTACAGAAAGCGGCTACAGAAGTTCAGAAAGAGTCAAGAGAAGTACAGAAAAAAAAACAGACGTGCAGAAAGAGGGAAGAGAAGTGCAGGAGGAGGCAAGAGAGTTGCGGAATTAGGGGAGAGAGATGCAGAAAAAGGAAAGATGGATGTAGAAAGAGGCAAGAGGGGTGCAGAAAGAAGCAACTGAGGTGCAGAAAGAGGCAAGAGGGGCGCAGAAGAAAGCAAGAGAAGTGCAGAAAGAGGCAAGTGAGATGCAGAAAGAGGCAAGAGAGATGCAGAAAGAGGCAAGAGAGGTACAGAAACACACAGGAGGGGTGCAGAAAGAGAACTGCAGAAAGAGGCAAGAGAGTTGCAGAAACAGGTAAGAGAAGTGCAGAAAAAGGGAACAGTGGTGCATAAAGAGGCAACAGAGGTACAGAAAGAGGCAAGAGGGGTGTAGAAAGAGGGGACAGGGGTACAGAAAGAGTCAAGAGAGGTGCAGAAAGAAGCAAGAGAAGTGCAGAATAAAGCAACAGAGGTGCAGCAAGAGGCAAGAGAAGTAAAGAAAGAAGCAAGAGCAGTGCAGAAAGAAGCAACTGAGGTGCAGAAAGAGGCAAGAGGGGCGCAGAAGAAAGCAAGAGAAGTGCAGAAAGAGGCAAGTGAGATGCAGAAAGAGGCAAGAGAGGTGCAGAAAGAGGCAAATGAGGTGCAGAAACACACAGGAGGGGTGCAGAAAGAGAACTGCAGAAAGAGGCAAGAGAGTTGCAGAAACAGGTAAGAGAGGTGCAGAAAAAGGGAACAGTGGTGCATAAAGAGGCAACAGAGGTACAGAAACAGGCAAGAGAGGTGTAGAAAGAGGGGACAGGGGTACAGAAAGAGTCAAGAGAGGTGCAGAAAGAAGCAAGAGAAGTGCAGAATAAAGCAACAGAGGTGCAGCAAGAGGCAAGTGAGGTGCAGAAACAGGCAAGAGAACTGCAGAAAGAGGCAAGAGAGTTGCAGAAACAGGCAAGAAATGTGCAGAAAGAGGCAAACGTGGTGCAGAAAAAGGCAAGAGAGTTGCAGAAACAGGTAATAGAGGTGCAGAAAGAGGGAACAGGGGTGGAGAAAGAGGCAAGAGAAGTGGAGAAAAAGCAACAGAGCTACAGAAAGAGGCAACAGAATTTCCGAAAGAGGCAAGAGAAGTGCAAAAAAAGAAACAGATGTGCAGAAAGAGGGAAGAGAAGTGCAGGAAGAGGCAAGAGAGGTGCGTAAATAGGGAAGAGGGATGCAGAAAAAGGGAAGAGGGATGCAGAAAGAGGCAAGAGGGGTGCAGAAAGAAGCAAGAAAGGTAAAGAAATAAGCAAGAGCAGTGCAGAATGAAGCAACTGAGGTGCAGAAAGAGGCAAGAGGGGTTCAGAAGAAAGCAAGAGAAGTGCAGAAAGAGGCAAGTGAGATGCAGAAAGAGTCAAGAGAGTTGCAGAAAGAGGCAAATGAGGTGCAGAAACACACAGGAGTGGTGCGGAAAGAGGTAAGAAAACTGCAGAAGAGGCAAGAGAGTTTCAGAAACAGGTAAGAGAGGTGCAGAAAAGGGGAACAGGGGTGCCTAAAGAGGCAAGAGAGGTACAGAAACAGGTGAGAGAGGTGCAGAAAGAGGGGACAGTGATACAGAAAGAGGCAAAAGAGGTGCAGAAAGAGGGAAGAGGGGTGCAGAAGGAGATAAGAGAGGTGCAGAAGGAAGCCAGAGAAGTGCATACAGATGCAACAGAGGTACAGAAAGAGGCAAGAGTTGTGCAGAAAGAGGCAAGAGAAGTGCTGAAAGAAGCAACAGAGGTGCGAAAGAGGCATAGAGAGATAGAAGCAAGAGAGGTGCAGATAGAAGCAAGAGAAGTGCAGACAAAAGCAAAAGAGGTGCAGGAAAAGGCAATAGAAGTTCAGAAAGAGGAAAGAGAAGTACAGAAAAAGGAAACAGACGTGCAGAAAGAGGCAAGAGAAGTGCAGGAAGTGGCAAGAGAGGTGCGGAAATAGGGAAGAGGGATGCAGAAAAAGGCAAGAGGGATGCAGAAAGAGTCAAGAGGGGTGCAGAAAGAAGCAAGAGAAGTAAAGAAAGAAGCAAGAGCAGTGCAGAAAGAAGCAACTGAGGTGCAGAAAGAGGCAAGAGGGGTGGAGAAGAAAGCAAGAGAAGTGCAGAAAGAGGCAAGTGAGATGCAGAAAGAGGCAAGAGAGGTGCAGAAAGAGGCAAATGAGGTACAGAAACACACAGGAGGTTTGTAGAAAGAGAACTTCAGAAAGAGGCAAGAGAGTTGCAGAAACAGGTAAGAGAGGTGCAGAAAGAGGGAACAGGGTTGCATAAAGAGGCAAGAGAGGTACAGAAACAGACAAGAGAGGTGCAGAACATGGGGACAGGGGTATAGAAAGAGGCAAGAGAGGTGCAGAAAGAAGCAAGAGAAGTGCAGAAAACCAACAGAGGTGCAGAAAGAGACAAGTGAGGTGCAGAAACAGGCATGGGAACTACAGAAAGAGGGAAGAGAGTTGCAGAAACAGGCAAGAGAGGTGCAGAAAGAGGCAAATGAGGTACAGATTAAGGCAAGAGAGTTGCAGAAACAGGTAATAGAGGTGCGGAAAGAGGGAACAGGGTGCAGAAAAAGGCGAGAGAAGTGCAGAAAAAAACAACAGAGGTGCAGAAAGAGGCAACAGAAGTTCATAAAGAGGCAAGATAAGTGCAAAAAAAGAAACAGACGTGAAGAAAGAGGCAAGAGAAGTGCAGGAAGAGGCAAGAGAGGTGTGGAAATAGGGAAGAGGGATGCAGAAAAAGGCAAGAGAGATGCAGAAAGAGGCAAGAAGGAGAAGAAAGTAGCAAGAGAGGTAAAGAAAGAAGCAAGAGCAGTACAGAAAGAAGCAACTGAGGTACAGAAAGAGGCAAGAGAAGTGCTGAAAGAAGCAATAGAGGTGTAGAAAGAGGCAAAAGAAGTGCAGAAAGATGCAAGAGAGGTGCACAAAGAAACAAGAGATGTGCACAAAGAGACTAGTGGAGAGGTGTGGTGCAGCGGCCAGGGCAGCTGACTTTGGAGCACAGTGTTCACGGTTCGATCCCCGGCTCAGGCGGCAGCTCAGCTCAGCACCATGTGACTCTGGGAAATAGCTCACTTAATTTCCACTACAGCCCCCAGCGCCTTGAGACCCGTAAGGGTGAGTAGCTGCGCTATATAAAAACTGACTTACATTTTTTTTTACATTTATTTACAAGAGAGGTACAGGAAGAGGGAAGACAAGTGCAGGAAGAGGCCACAGGGTGCAGAAAGAAGCAAGAGAGGTGCAGAAAGAAGCAAGAGAAGTGGAGAAAATAGCAACAGATGTGCAGAAAGAGGCAAGAGAAGTGCATAAATAGGTAAGAGAGGTGCAGAAACAGATAAGAGAGGTGCAGAAAGAGGGAACAGGGGTGCATAAAGAGGCAAGAGAGGTACAGAAACAGGTGAGAGAGGAGCAGAAAGAGGGTACAGGGGTACAGAAAGAGGCAAGATAAATGCAGAAAGAGGGAAGAGGGGTGCAGAAGGAGATAAGAGGGGTGCAGAAAGAGGCAAGAGTGGTGCAGAAAGAGGCAAGAGGGGTGCAGAAAGAAGCAAGAGAGGTGCGGAAAGAAGAAAAGGGGGTGCATAAAGAAGCTACAGAAGTGCAGAAAGAATCAACAGAGGTACAGAAAGAGGCAAGAGGTGTGCAGAAAGAGGCAAGAGAAGTGCTGAAAGAAGCAACAGAGGTGCAGAAAGAGGCAAAAGAAGTGCAGAAAAAAGCAACAGAGGTGCAGAAAGAGGCAAGAAAAGTGCAGGAAGAGGCAAGAGAGGTGCGGAAATAGGGAAGAGGGATGCAGAAAAAGGCAAGAGGGATGCAGAAAGAGGCAAGAGGGGTGCAGAAAGAGGCAAGAGGGATTCAGAAGAAATCAAAAGAAAAGCAGAAAGAGGCAAGTGAGATGCAGAAAGAGGCAAGAGAGTTGCAGAAAGAGGCAAATGAGGAGCAGAAACACAGAGTAGTGGTGCGGAAAGAGGTAACAGAACTGCATAAAGAGGTAAGAGAGTTGCAGAAACAGGTAAGAGAGGTGCAGCAAGAGGGAACAGGGGTGCATAAAGAGGCAAGAGAGGTACAGAAATAGGTGAGAGAGGTACAGAAAGAGGAGACAGGGTACAGAAAGAGGCAAGAGAGGTGCAGAAAAAGGGAAGAGGTATGCAGAAGGAGATAAGAGGGGTGCAGAAAGAGGCAAGAGAGGTGCAGAAATAAGCAAGAGAGGTGCAGAAAGAAGCAAGAGAGGTGCAGAAAGAAGCCAGAGAAGTGCAGAAAGAAACAACAGAGGTACAGAAAGAGGCAAGAGGTGTGCAGAAAGAGGCAAGAGAAGTGCTGAAAGAAGCAACAGAGGTGCAGAAAGAGGCAAGAGAAGAGCAGAAAAAGCAACAGAGGTACAGAAAGTGGCTACAGAAGTTCAGAAAGAGTCAAGAGAAGTACAGAAAAGAAACAGACATGCAGAAAGAGGGAAGAGAAGTGCAGGAGGAGGCAAGAGAGTTGCGGAATTAGGGGAGAGAGATGCAGAAAAAGGAAAGATGGATGCAGAAAGAGGCAAGAGGGGTGCAGAAAGAAGCAAGAGAAGTAAAGAAAGAAGCAAGAGCAGTGCAGAAAGAAGCAACTGAGGTGCAGAAAGAGGCAAGAGGGGCGCAGAAGAAAGCAAGAGAAGTGCAGAAAGAGGCAAGTGAGATGCAGAAAGAGGCAAGAGAGGTGCAGAAAGAGGCAAATGAGGTGCAGAAACACACAGGAGGGGTGCAGAAAGAGAACTGCAGAAAGAAGCAAGAGAGTTGCAGAAACAGGTAAGAGAGGTGCAGAAAAAGGGAACAGGGGTGCATAAAGAGGCAACAGAGGTTCAGAAACAGGCAAGAGAGGTGTAGAAAGAGGGGACAGGGGTACAGAAAGAGTCAAGAGAGGTGCAGAAAGAAGCAAGAGAAGTGCAGAATAAAGCAACAGAGGTGCAGAAAGAGGCAAGTGAGGTGCAGAAACAGGCAAGAGAACTGCAGAAAGAGGCAAGAGAGTTGCAGAAACAGGCAAGAAATGTGCAGAAAGAGGCAAACGTGGTGCAGAAAAAGGCAAGAGAGTTGCAGAAACAGGTAATAGAGGTGCAGAAAGAGGGAACAGGGGTGGAGAAAGAGGCAAGAGAAGTGGAGAAAAAGCAACAGAGGTACAGAAAGAGGCAACAGAATTTCAGAAAGAGGCAAGAGAAGTGCAAAAAAAGAAACAGATGTGCAGAAAGAGGGAAGAGAAGTGCAGGAAGAGGCAAGAGAGGTGCGTAAATAGGGAAGAGGGATGCAGAAAAAGGGAAGAGGGATGCAGAAAGAGGCAAGAGGGGTGCAGAAAGAAGCAAGAAAGGTATAGAAAGAAGCAAGAGCAGTGCAGAATGAAGCAACTGAGGTGCAGAAAGAGGCAAGAGGGGTTCAGAAGAAAGCAAGAGAAGTGCAGAAAGAGGCAAGTGAGATGTAGAAAGAGTCAAGAGAGTTGCAGAAAGAGGTAAATGAGGTGCAGAAACACACAGGAGTGGTGCGGAAAGAGGTAAGAAAACTGCAGAAGAGGCAAGAGAGTTTCAGAAACAGGTAAGAGAGGTACAGAAAAGGGGAACAGGGATGCCTAAAGAGGCAAGAGAGGTACAGAAACAGGTGAGAGAGGTGCAGAAAGAGGGGACAGTGGTACAGAAAGAGGCAAAAGAGGTGCAGAAAGAGGGAAGAGGGGTGCAGAAGGAGATAAGAGAGGTGCAGAAGGAAGCCAGAGAAGTGCATACAGATGCAACAGAGGTACAGAAAGAGGCAAGAGTTGTGCAGAAAGAGGCAAGAGAAGTGCTGAAAGAAGCAACAGAGGTGCAAAAGAGGCATAGAGAGATAGAAGCAAGAGAGGTGCAGATAGAAGCAAGAGAAGTGCAGACAAAAGCAAAAGAGGTGCAGGAAGAGGCAATAGAAGTTCAGAAAGAGGAAAGAGAAGTACAGAAAAAGGAAACAGACGTGCAGAAAGAGGCAAGAGAAGTGCAGGAAGTGGCAAGAGAGGTGCGGAAATAGGGAAGAGGGATGCAGAAATAGGCAAGAGGGATGCAGAAAGAGGCAAGAGGGGTGCAGAAAGAAGCAAGAGAAGTAAAGAAAGAAGCAAGAGCAGTGCAGAAAGAAGCAACTGAGGTGCAGAAATAGGAAAGAGGGGTGGAGAAGAAAGCAAGAGAAGTGCAGAAAGAGGCAAGTGAGATGCAGAAAGAGGCAAGAGAGGTGCAGAAAGAGGCAAATGAGGTACAGAAACACACAGGAGGTTTGTAGAAAGAGAACTTCAGAAGGAGGCAAGAGAGTTGCAGAAACAGGCAAGAGAGGTGCAGAACGTGGGGACAGGGGTATAGAAAGAGGCAAGAGAGGTGCAGAAAGAAGCAAGAGAAGTGCAGAAAACCAACAGAGGTGCAGAAAGAGACAAGTGAGGTGCAGAAACAGGCATGGGAACTGCAGAAAGAGGGAAGAGAGTTGCAGAAACAGGCAAGAGAGGTGCAGAAAGAGGCAAATGAGGTACAGATTAAGGCAAGAGAGTATCAGAAACAGGTAATAGAGGTGCGGAAAGAGGGAACAGGGTGCAGAAAAAGGCGAGAGAAGTGCAGAAAAAAACAACAGAGGTGCAGAAAGAGGCAACAGAAGTTCATAAAGAGGCAAGATAAGTGCAAAAAAAGAAACAGACGTGAAGAAAGAGGCAAGAGAAGTGCAGGAAGAGGCAAGAGAGGTGTGGAAATAGGGAAGAGGGATGCAGAAAAAGGCAAGAGAGATGCAGAAAGAGGCAAGAGGGGGAAGAAAGAAGCAAGAGAGGTAAAGAAAGAAGCAAGAGCAGTACAGAAAGAAGCAACTGAGGTACAGAAAGAGGCAAGAGAAGTGCTGAAAGAAGGTGTAGAAAGAGGCAAAAGAAGTGCAGAAAGATGCAAGAGAGGTGCACAAAGAAACAAGAGATGTGCACAAAGAGACAAGAGAGGTGCAGGAAGAGGGAAGACAAGTGCAGGAAGAGGCCACAGGGTGCAGAAAGAAGCAAGAGAGGTGCAGAAAGAAGCAAGAGAAGTGGAGAAAATAGCAACAGATGTGCAGAAAGAGGCAAGAGAAGTGCATAAATAGGCAAGAGAGGTGCAGAAACAGATAAGAGAGGTGCAGAAAGAGGGAACAGGGGTGCATAAAGAGGCAAGAGAAGTACAGAAACAGGTGAGAGAGGAGCAGAAAGAGGGTACAGGGGTACAGAAAGAGGCAAGATAATTGCAGAAAGAGGCAAGAGGGGTGCAGAAGGAGATAAGAGGGGTGCAGAAAGAGGCAAGAGTGGTGCAGAAAGAGGCAAGAGGGGTGCAGAAAGAAGCAAGAGAGGTGCAGAAAGAAGAAAAGGGGGGTGCATAAAGAAGCTACAGAAGTGCAGAAAGAATCAACAGAGGTACAGAAAGAGGCAAGAGGTGTGCAGA
Organism: Calotriton arnoldi; assembly: GCA_963921515.1. Taxonomy (NCBI): domain Eukaryota; kingdom Metazoa; phylum Chordata; class Amphibia; order Caudata; family Salamandridae; genus Calotriton; species Calotriton arnoldi. Next base: position 91,999 of record CAWUFW010017173.1, on the reverse strand, counting down.
AAGAGGCAAGAGAAGTGCTGAAAGAAGCAACAGAGGTGCAGAAAGAGGCAAAAGAAGTGCAGAAAAAAGCAACATAGGTGCAGAAAGAGGCAAGAAAAGTGCAGGAAGAGGCAAGAGAGGTGCGGAAATAGGGAAGAGGGATGCAGAAAAAGGCAAGAGGGATGCAGAAAGAGGCAAGAGGGGTGCAGAAAGAGGCAAGAGGGATTCAGAAGTGTAGGAGAGTAGGATCTGCCTCTTATGTTGCCCCCACTTTTTTTCTGCTGTTACACTGGTTTCTGTCAATAGTCAGGCTGGATCCCTGCCAATCAGGGCCCCAGCCTCTCTGTTCTCTCTAAACGATTTGGAGTGCACTCTAGGTGCACTAGTGATTGGATACTGTGGTGCCTTATGAGTCCCTAGTATATGGTACCTTAGGTGCCAAGGGCATAGGTACTTCACAGGCCTACCAGGGGCTGAAGCATGTATTATGCCACCCCTGGGAAGCAGACTAAATCTGACACTACAGGCCTGCTACTGCAGCCTGGGTGAGGTGGTGCTAGCACTCCTCACTGAGGTATAGGTTCCCTATATCTCTCCAACACACACATATAAACCTATCAGTCACCCCTAAGGCAGGCCCTACCAATCCTGAGGGCAGGGTGCTTGGCTTCTATGTGAGGGGGTGCCTCTGCCTGAGCAGGGCCCCTCTGCAGCTCTCAGAGTCCATTCTCTGGTGCTGTTTGTGGATGCGGTTAAACCATATACTCTTTAGTGCATTATATCCTCGCGGTAAAATGCTAACTTTGGTATGGCTGCATCAATACATGTCGTGTTTGGTGTCAAACATCTTGGAATACTACCCCCGCCAGTCCTGGCGGCGGGGGTAGCATTCCACCCTTCTAGAGGGATAGACATGTACCTACTGTAGAAACGCGGTAGAATCCTGAAGAGCCTTGGCATCACAAAATGGATGCCACCAGTCACAGACACTGGGCTGCCCTCCTGCTGATGACCGAAACTCGCAGTGGAGGAAGCCCAACAAAAGGTATCCTGTCACAGGGAGGTGTAACCACCTCCCAGACAGGGTTTAGTGTATTGGGGCTGGGTGGGTGCACTCTTAGAGTGCTTTGAAGTCCTGCACTGGGGGAGCAGAAGGCTCCTCTGTGCATATGCCAGTTCAAACCGGCTCAGGGGCTAGCTGCCCCTGCTCTGGCGCGAAACTGGACAAAGGGAAGTGGGTGTAACCACCCACTCCCCTGACCCTCCCATAGGTGGGGTCATAGAGCTAGTCCCTCCCTTCTTTACAGTATAAGATAGGGAGCCCTTGAACTTGTAAGTTAGATATCCCTGGACGACGCTCTACAAGAAGAATCCCGGACCTTCGACGTTCCACTACCTTTGGAAGACTGAAGAATCTCCCTTGGAGTCAAGGAGTGACTCCCCTGCTTGGCAGGCACCAAAAACTACAAACGACGGTCGCAAACTACGCCGCTCCCGCCGGAGTCCGAAGTCCCTGCAGCCCAAGAAGTGGATTTCCTGACTTCTCAAAGGCCATCGTGAGTCCCCAGCGAAGCTGAGGCCAGTGGACCCCAAGAGTAACGAGGAACCGCGACCCCTGGGTACCGTGCACTATTTGTGAGAAGTTGGCCTCGTATATGCTGTCCACTAATTATAGTGGGCACCTTGCACCAGTCCAAACAACCCCTTATTGGAGATAGGTTAAAGACAAACTTTATTGAAAGCTATCCTAGTGGTAGCTATGGAGAGCAGCCTTCAGGCTAAGTCTTGAAGGAATGTAAAGCAGCTTGTTTTACCAGTCTATAATCTCTTGAGTGACCAAATGAAAGAGGACCACACCAGGTATATATTCAAAATATATGTATTTATTACTAAACACACCCCTCTAGTCTCTTTATGAGGCTAGAGTTCGAAGTACATAAGTTATAAGTTAGTTATCAACAGTATTAGCACAAATACACGTTTGAGCCCTAGGGGCGTACCAAACCATATACCAATAAAGTGGTATAAGAACCACGACTGAGCTAGACACAAGGCCTAGAGCCTGTAGAAGTGCTTGGACCACAAGGAACCACCCAAGGTAGTGACACAGGGGACCCACGGGGACGCGTGCAGTGTGCTAACACAGCCGCGAATCGCCGTTGACTTCTATGGGGAAAGTCGCAGTTGGAAGTTTATGAAAAGGGACACTTAGAGGAGGACTTGGAGCAAACCCTTTCAGAATTGGGTCGTTCTAGAGTCTATACCCACGGGAGCAACGGAGTACTCGTTTTACCTCACCCAGGGAAGCCGGGTGCATAGGTGTCTTTCGGGGTCGGGTTCCGTCGTCGATTTCAATGGCGATCTGCTGCAAAGTACTGCTGGCGACCAAGTCGAAAGTGTTCGGGTGGATCCAAAGGTGGATCGGAGATCTGAAGAACCTGAAAGCAGAGGGGACAGAGTCTGGGTCACTAGCCAGTGACCAGGAGGGCGATGAGCGGATGCCCACCGATGTTGGGTGCTTCAGGTAGGTTGACGGTCGTCTTGACTCTTCAGCCACGAGGTCCAGGAGGTGTCGACGACAGCCAGGAGCTGGATTCGAGCTGTCCCACAACGTTTGTCGAGTGCTGAGGTGTTGGCGACCAGATTGGACCCAACAAGCCTTGGCAACGGCAAGTCTTGTGGAAATAGAAGAAGGACGGTGGTGCAGACCAGCAAGGTCTGGGGGACTCACCCAGAAAGGGTAAGTCAGGGCACGCCTGGAGCAATTAGGGAAGCCCAAGCAGGATAAGATTGGCCTTTGGGAGGGCCTACTAGCCAACGGACTAGCGACCGCAAAGGAGCCTCGAGTGGATGCACTTGGAGCTGGCTCACGGGACACTCGTGGAGTGGAGGCCAGTGATCTTCGGTGCAGTCGGTGATGGAGGCGGGGGCTACTCGGAGCCCAAAGCACAACTTTGTGGGAGCCCAGGAAGAGGATGCACTTGCAAATGTGCTTGGTGTCCAGGGGTCACGGTTCCACATTACCCACGACAGCTACGGGCCTCAGCTTTGCTGGGGACTCAGGGCAGCCTCTAGGAAGTCTGGAAATCTACCTCTGGTGATGCAAAAACTTCGGCGTCCGGCGGGAGCTTCACCGATGCCGACCAGACAATTGCTTCTTTGGTGCCTGCCAAGCAGGGGAGTCACTCCTTGACCCCAAGGGAGATTCTTCAGTCCTCTAATCTTGAAGTAGAGCGTCGAAGGTCCAGGATTCTGTGTCAGAGTTTCATCCAGGCAAATCTAAAGTCCTAAGGACTGGGGTCCCATACTTATACTAAGGTAGGGGGTTCGACATACTCTGGGGACCCACCTATGGGAGGGTCAGGGCAGAGGGGTGGTTACACCCCTTTCCCTTTGTCCAGTTTTGTGCCAGAGCAGGGGCTGGAAGCCCCTGAGCAGGTTTGAACTGGGGTATGCACAGGGACACCAAATGTGCCCCCAGTGCAGGACTTCAAAGCACCAGAGAGTGCTCCCGCCCAGCCCCAATACACACTATCCTGTCTGGGGAGGTGGTTACACCTCCCTGGGACAGGAAACCTATTGTCCAGGCCTCCCCTGCCGGAGTTTCGGTCAGCAGCAGGAGGCCAGACTCGTGTCTGTGGCAGCGGCATCCATTTTGTGATGCCAGGGCTTGGAAAGAAGTTACCGGGCAGGCCGGTGTGTACATGTCTCTCCGTCTAGAAGGGTGGAATGCTACCCCCGCCGCCAGAACTGGTGGGGGGTAGTATTCCAAGATGTTTGACACCAAACACGACATGTTTCCGTGCAGCCATCCCAAAGTTAGCATTTAATGCGGGGTTATAATGCGCTTAAGAGTATATGGTCAGGCTGCACTACAAACAGCATCAGAGAAGGGTCTCCGAACGCTGCAGAGGGGCCCTGCTCATGCAGGGGCACCCTCTCATATAGGAACCACGCACTCTGCCTTCAGGATTGATAAGGCCTGCCATAGGAGTGACTTATAGGTTTATATGTGTGTATGTATGTTGTGATAAAGGTAACCTATATCACAGTAAGGGGTGCATGCACCACCTTACCCAGGCTGCAGTAGCAGACCTATGGTGTCCTTTTGGCTGGCCTTCCAGGGGTGGCACAATACATGCTGCAGCCCCTGGTAGGCCTCTGAGGTACCTATGCCCTGGGTACATAGTATACCATATACTAGGGACTTACAAGGGCACTCCAGATTCCAATCAGAGATGTGCCTAAGGCACATGGAAACCATTTTAGAGAGGAAGCAGCTAGGCTGGGGTTCTGATTAGCAGGGCCCCAGCCAGACTAAAGTTGAAAAACAGTGAAGCATCAGCAAAAAGTGGGGGTACCCATGTGAAGCAGATCCTACTCTCCTACACTATTGTCGAGTGCAACCCCTTCACAACGTTCCATGAACTTATGCTTTGGACCACGTGTGGTCCCAGCTTCCAGCAGGAATCCCTCCTAAGATCAGAGGCCTACCATGTCCCGAGTGACCGTGGGCCCCTGTGAGTGAATCCTCCCAAGGCGTCTTCGCGATCCCTTGCCAGCCGGCTTGCGGGTCCTCAGAAGACTTTCTGAAGATACCAAAGGGCTCCCCTGGTTGCTCCAGACCTGCCCTGACTTACCCTCGCTGGGTGAGTCCCACAGACCTTGCTGGTCTACGCCATTGCCTCTTTGCACTTTCCCCGAGACTTGCTGTTACCAAGGCTTGTTGGCTCCGATCGAGTCGCCGACACCGCAGTAAGCTGCAGACATCGTGGGACACACCGAATCCAGCTCATGGTTGTCGTTGACGCCTCTTGGACCTCGTGGCTGAAGAGTCAAGGCAACTGCGAACGACCTGAATCCTGCAACGATGGTGGGCATCCATCTTCCTTGCCCGAGTCACTGCCAAGTGACTTTGAACACTGTCCCCTCTGCTTTCAGGTCTTCCATCTTCTGAATCCAGGCTTGGATTCCCCCGGACACTTCTCCTGTCACCGCAAGCAGCAAGTCTTCACTGGCTCCCATTGAAAACGACGCCGCGACCCGACACCAAAGAACACCTATGCACCCGGCTCCCCTGGGTGAGGTAACTTCAGCACTACGGTGCTCCTGTGGGTGTGGGCCCTAGAACTACTTACCCTGTAAGTGACTTGCTTGTAGCTTCCTTAGAAGTGTCCTAAAACTCTTACTTTCCAAGTGCGACTATCGCGCTGACTCGTACATGGTTCGCGTCTGTGTTAGACACACCGCGTCCAACTCCTTTGCAATCCTATCTGTAACCGTATCCTTAGACTCATACTGAGTCCTATCGGTGTGTTCGCCTCGAACACGCAAGGGACCTTTAACATTGAAATCTCAATCGCGTCTGAGTGCATAGACTCGTACAGGACTCGCACCGGTGCCAGGTCACCGCGTCCGTCCCCTGTGGGTCTCCTACAACTACCTGGGGTGGTTCTTGGGGGTCCCTCGATTCTAGATGCCCTAGACCTAGGTCTAGCAAACTAAGATTGTGATATTCGATTGTGCTTAACTTATTTTGATAACATTTGACTTGTACATATGTTCCTGGCTTCTAATCTCATAAAGAGATTAGTAGAGAGTGTTTATTAATAAATACATATATATTTGATATATATACCTCTGTGGTTTCTTTTCATTTGGTGATTCAAGAGATTGTGTGGTAAAACAAGCTGCTTTACATTCCTTCAAGACTTAGCCTGAAGGCTGCTCTCCACAGCTACCACTAGGATAGCTTTCTATAAAGGTTGTCTTAAACCTATCTACCATAAGAGTCGAATTGTACTGGTGCAAGGTGTCCACTTTAATTAGTGAACAGCATATACCAGGCCAACTTCTCACAAGAAGAAATCAAAAGAAAAGCAGAAAGAGGCAAGTGAGATGCAGAAAGAGGCAAGAGAGTTGCAGAAAGAGGCAAATGAGGAGCAGAAACACAGAGTAGTGGTGCGGAAAGAGGTAACAGAACTGCATAAAGAGGCAAGAGAGTTGCAGAAACAGGTAAGAGAGGTGCAGCAAGAGGGAACAGGGGTGCATAAAGAGGCAAGAGAGGTACAGAAATAGGTGAGAGAGGTACAGAAAGAGGAGACAGGGGTACAGAAAGAGGCAAGAGAGGTGCAGAAAAAGGGAAGAGGTATGCAGAAGGAGATAAGAAGGGTGCAGAAAGAGGGAAGAGAGGTGCAGAAATAAGCAAGAGAGGTGCAGAAAGAAGCAAGAGAGGTGCAGAAAGAAGCTAGAGAAGTGCAGAAAGAAACAACAGAGGTACAGAAAGAGGCAAGAGGTGTGCAGAAAGAGGCAAGAGAAGTGCTGAAAGAAGCAACAGAGGTGCAGAAAGAGGCAAGAGAAGAGCAGAAAAAGCAACAGAGGTACAGAAAGCGGCTACAGAAGTTCAGAAAGAGTCAAGAGAAGTACAGAAAAAAGAAACAGACGTGCAGAAAGAGGGAAGAGAAGTGCAGGAGGAGGCAAGAGAGTTGCGGAATTAGGGGAGAGAGATGCAGAAAAAGGAAAGATGGATGCAGAAACAGGCAAGAGGGGTGCAGAAAGAAGCAAAAGAAGTAAAGAAAGAAGCAAGAACAGTGCAGAAAGAAGCAACTGAGGTGCAGAAAGAGGCAAGAGGGGCGCAGAAGAAAGCAAGAGAAGTGCAGAAAGAGGCAAGTGAGATGCAGAAAGAGGCAAGAGAGGTGCAGAAAGAGGCAAATGAGGTGCAGAAACACACAGGAGGGGTGCAGAAAGAGAACTGCAGAAAGAGGCAAGAAAGTTGCAGAAACAGGTAAGAGAGGTGCAGAAAAGGGAACAGGTGTGCATAAAGAGGCAACAGAGGTACAGAAACAGACAAGAGAGGTGTAGAAAGAGGGGACAGGGGTACAGAAAGAGTCAAGAGAGGTGCAGAAAGAAGCAAGAGAAGTGCAGAATAAAGCAACAGAGGTGCAGAAAGAGGCAAGAGAGTTGCCGAAACAGGCAAGAGATGTGCAGAAAGAGGCAAACGTGGTGCAGAAAAAGGCAAGAGAGTTGCAGAAAAAGGTAATAGAGGTGCAGAAAGAGGGAACAGGGGTGGAGAAAGAGGCAAGAGAAGTGGAGAAAAAGCAACAGAGGTACAGAAAGAGGCAACAGAATTTCAGAAAGAGGCAAGAGAAGTGCAAAAAAAGAAACAGATGTGCAGAAAGAGGGAAGAGAAGTGCAGGAAGAGGCAAGAGAGGTGCGTAAATAGGGAAGAGGGATGCAGAAAAAGGGAAGAGGGATGCAGAAAGAGGCAAAAGGGGTGCAGAAAGAAGCAAGAAAGGTAAAGAAAGAAGCAAGAGCAGTGCAGAATGAAGCAACTGAGGTGCAGAAAGAGGCAAGAGGGGTTCAGAAGAAAGCAAGAGAAGTGCAGAAAGAGGCAAGTGAGATGCAGAAAGAGTCAAGAGAGTTGCAGAAAGAGGCAAATGAGGTGCAGAAACACACAGGAGTGGTGCGGAAAGAGGTAAGAAAACTGCAGAAGAGGCAAGAGAGTTTCAGAAACAGGTAAGAGAGGTGCAGAAAAGGGGAATAGGGGTGCCTAAAGAGGCAAGAGAGGTACAGAAACAGGTGAGAGAGGTGCAGAAAGAGGGGACAGTGGTATAGAAAGAGGCAAAAGAGGTGCAGAAAGAGGGTAGAGGGGTGCAGAAGGAGATAAGAGAGGTGCAGAAGGAAGCCAGAGAAGTGCATACAGATGCAACAGAGGTACAGAAAGAGGCAAGAGTTGTGCAGAAAGAGGCAAGAGAAGTGCTGAAAGAAGCAACAGAGGTGCGAAAGAGGCATAGAGAGATAGAAGCAAGAGAGGTGCAGATAGAAGCAAGAGAAGTGCAGACAAAAGCAAAAGAGGTGCAGGAAGAGGCAATAGAAGTTCAGAAAGAGGAAAGAGAAGTACAGAAAAAGGAAACAGACGTGCAGAAAGAGGCAAGAGAAGTGCAGGAAGTGGCAAGAGAGGTGCGGAAATAGGGAAGAGGGATGCAGAAAAAGGCAAGAGGTATGCAGAAAGAGGCAAGAGGGGTGCAGAAAGAAGCAAGAGAAGTGAAGAAAGAAGCAAGAGCAGTGCAGAAAGAAGCAACTGAGGTGCAGAAAGAGGTAAGAGGGGTGGAGAAGAAAGCAAGAGAAGTGCAGAAAGAGGCAAGTGAGATGCAGAAAGAGGCAAGAGAGGTGCAGAAAGAGGCAAATGAGGTACAGAAACACACAGGAGGTTTGTAGAAGAGAACTTCAGAAAGAGGCAAGAGAGTTGCAGAAACAGGTAAGAGAGGTGCAGAAAGAGGGAACAGGGTTGCATAAAGAGGCAAGAGAGGTACAGAACGTGGGGACAGGGGTATAGAAAGAGGCAAGAGAGGTGCAGAAAGAAGCAAGAGAAGTGCAGAAAACCAACAGAGGTGCAGAAAGAGACAAGTGAGGTGCAGAAACAGGCATGGGAACTGCAGAGAGAGGGAAGAGAGTTGCAGAAACAGGCAAGAGAGGTGCAGAAAGAGGCAAATGAGGTGCAGAATAAGGCAAGAGAGTTGCAGAAACAGGTAATAGAGGTGCGGAAAGAGGGAACAGGGTGCAGAAAAAGGCGAGAGAAGTGCAGAAAAAAACAACAGAGGTGCAGAAACAGACAACAGAAGTTCATAAAGAGGCAAGATAAGTGCAAAAAAAGAAACAGACGTGAAGAAAGAGGCAAGAGAAGTGCAGGAAGAGGCAAGAGAGGTGTGGAAATAGGGAAGAGGGATGCAGAAAAAGGCAAGAGAGATGCAGAAAGAGGCAAGAGGGGGAAGAAAGAAGCAAGAGAGGTAAAGAAAGAAGCAAGAGCAGTACAGAAAGAAGCAACTGAGGTACAGAAAGAGGCAAGAGGAGTTCAGAAGAAAGCAAGAGAAGTGCAGAAAGGGGCAAGTGAGATGCAGAGAGACACAATAGAGTAGCAGAAAGAGGCAAATGAGGTGCAGAAACACATAAGAATGGTACAGAAAGAGGTAAGAGAACTGCAGAAAGAGGCAAGAGAGCTGCATAAACAGGTAAGAGAGGTGCAGAAAAAGGGAACAGAAGTGCCTAAAGAGGCAAGAGTGGTACAGAAACAGATGAGAGGGGTGCAGAAATAGTGGACAGGGGTACAGAAAGAGGCAAGATAGGTACAGAAAGAGGGAAGAGGGGTGCAGAAGGAGATAAGAGGGGTGCAGAAAGAGACAAGAGTGGTACAGAAAGAGGCAAGAGGGGTGCAGAAATTAAGAAGAGAGGTGCAGAAAGAAGCAAGAGAGTTGCAGAAAGAAGCCAGAGAAGTGCATAAAGATGCAACAGATGTACAGAAAGAGGCAAGAGTTGTGTATAAAGAGGCAAGAGAAGTGCTGAAAGAAGCAACAGAGGTGCAAAAGAGGCATAGAGAGATAGAAACAAGAGAGGTGCAGATAGAAGCAAGAGAAGTGCAGACAAAAGCAACAGAGGTGCAGAAAGAGGCAAAAGAAGTTCAGAAAGAGGCAATAGAAGTACAGAAAAAAGAAACAGACATGCAGAAAGAGGTAAGAGAAGTGCAGGAAGAGGCAAGAGAGGTGTGGAAATAGGGAAGAGGGATGCAGAAAAGGGCAAGAGGGATGCAGAAAGAGGCAAGAGGAGTACAGAAAGTTGCAAGAGAAGTGCAGAAAGAAGCAAGAGAGGTACAGATAGAAGCAAGAGAGGTGCATATAGAAGCAAGAGAAGTGCAGAAAGAAGCAACAGAGGAGCAGAAAGAGACAAGGGGGTGCAGAAAGAGGCGAGAGATGTGCTGAAAGATGCAAGAGACGTGCAGAAAGATGCAAGGGAAGTGCAGAAAGAGGGAACAGGGGTGCAGAAAGAGGCAAGAGAGGTACAGAAAAAGGCAAGAGAGTTGTAGAAACAGGTAATAGAGGTGCAGAAAGAGGGAACAGGGGTGTAGAAAGAGGCAAGAGAGATGAAGAAAAAGGAGGAGAGGTATAGAAAGAGGGAACAGGGGTATAGACAGAGGCAGAGAGGTACAGAAAGAGGGAAGAGGGATGCAGAAGGAGATAAGGGGGTGCAGAAAGAGGCAAGAGGGGTGCAGAAAGAGGCAAGAGGGGTGCAAAAAGAAGCAAGAGATGTGCAGAAATAAGCAAGAGAGGTGCAGAAAGAAGCCATAGAAGTACAGAAAGAAGCAACAGTGGTACAGAAAGAGGCAAGAGGGGTACAGAAAGAGGCAAGAGAAGTGCTGAAAGAAGCAACAGAGGTGCATAAAGAGGCAAAAGAAGTGCAGAAAAAGCAACAGAAGTGCAGAAAGAGGAAACAGAAGTGCAGAAAGAGGCAAGAGAGGTACACAAAGAAACAAGAGAGGTGCAGGAGGATGGAAGCCAAGTGCAGGAAGAGGCAGCAGGGTGCAGGAAGAAGCAAGAGAGGTGCAGAAAGAAGCAAGAGAAATGCAGAAAAAAGTAACAGAGGTGCCGAAAGAGGCAAGAGAAGTGCATAAAGAGGCAAGAGACGTGCAGATAGAGGATAGAGGGGTGCAGAAAGAGGCCAGAGGTGTGGAGAAAGAAGCAAGAGAGGTACAGAAAAAAGCAAAGATTTGTGTAGAAAGAAGCAAGAGAAGTGCAGAAAGAAGCAACAGAGGTGCATTAAGAGACAAGAGGGTGCAGAAAGAGGCAAGAAAGGTGCAGAAAGAGGCAAACGAGGAGCAGAAACATGCAGGTGGGGTGCAGAAAGAGTTAAGAGAAGTTCAGAAAGAAGCAACAGATGTGCAGAAGAATGCAAGAGAACTGCAGAAAGAGGGAAGAGAGTTGCAGAAACAGATAAGAGAGGTGCGGATAGAGGAAACAGGGGTGCATAAAGAGAAAGAGAGGTACAGAAACAGGTGAGAAAGGTACAGAAAGAGGGGACAGGGGTACAGACAGAGTCAAGAGAGGAGCAGAAATAGGGAAGAGGGATGCAGAAAGAGGCAAGAGGGGTGCAGAAAGAAGCAAGAGAGGTGCAGAAAGAAGCAAGAGCAGTGCAGAGAGAAGCAACAGAGGTGCAAAAAGAGGCAAGAGGGGTGCAGAAAGAGGCAGGAGAAGTGCAGAAATAAGCAACAGAGGTGCAAAAAGAGGCAAAAGGGGTGCAGAAAGAGGCAGGAGAAGTGCAGAAAGAAGCAACAGAGGTGCAGAAGGAGGCACGAAAACTTCAGAAAGAGGCAAGAAAGTTGCAGAAACAAGCAAACAAGGTACAGAAAGATGGTACAGGAGTGCAGACAGAGGCAGGAGAGGTACATAAAGAGAGAAGAGGGGTGCAGAAATTTGCAAGATAGGTGCAGAAAGAAGCAAGAGAAGTGCAGGAAGAACCTACAGAAGTGTAGAAAGAGGCAATAGGGGTGCAGAAAGATGCAAGTGAAAAGCATAAAGAAGCAACAGAGATGCAGGATTAGGCAAGTGAGGAGTAGAAACAGGCAAGAGAACTGCAGAAAGAGGCAAGAGAGTTGCAGAAACAGGCAAGTGAGGTGCAGAAAGAGGGAACAGGGGTACAGAAAGAGGCAAGAGAGGTACATAAAGAGGGAATATGGATGCAGAAAGAGGCAAGAGAAGTGCTGAAAGAAGTAACGGATGTGCAGAGAGGCAGGAGAAGTGCAGAAAAAAGGAATAGATATGCAGAAAGAGGCAACAACATGCAGAAAGAGGTGAGAGAGGTACATAAAGAGACAAAAGAGGTGCACAAAGAGACAAGAGAGGTGCAGAAAGAGGGAAGACGAGTGCAGAAAGAGACAACAGGGGTTCAGAAAGAAGCAGCATAAATGTAGAAAGAGGCAAGAGAAGTGAAGACAGAATCAACAGAGGTGCAGAAAGAGGCAAGAGGAGTGTAGAAAGATGCATGAGAGGTGCAGAACCATGCAAGAGAGGTGTAGAAAGAGGAAACAGTGGTGCAGAAAGAGGCAACAGAGGTACAAAAAGAGGCAACAGAGGTGCAGAAAGAGACAAGAGATGTGCAGAAAGAGGCAAGAGAAGTGCAGAAAGAGACAAGAGAAGTGCTGAAAGAAGCAACAGAGGTGCAGAAAGAAGCAACAGAAGTGATGAAAGAGACAAGTGAGTTGCAGAAAGAAACAAGAGAGGTGCAGAAGAAAGCAAGAGAAGTGCAGAAAGAAGCAAGAGAGGTGCAGAAAGAAGCAAGAGAAGTGCAGAAAGAAGCAACAGAGGTGCAGAAAGAGACAAGAGGGGTGGAGAAAGAGGCAAGAGAAGTGCTGAAAGAAGCAACAGAGATGCAGAAAGATGCAAGAGAAGTTCAGAAAAAGCAACAGAGGTGCAGAGAGATGCAATAGAAGTGCATAAAGAGGCAAGAGAGGTGCAGGAAGAAGCAAGGGAAGTGCAGAAAAAAGCAACAGAGGTGCAGAAAGAGGCAAGACAAGTGCAGAGAGAGCCGAGAGTGGTGCAGAAAGAGGGAAGAGGGGTGCAGAAAGAAGCAAGACAAGTACAGAAAGAAGCAAGAGCAGTGCATAAAGAAGCAACCGAGGTGCAGAAAGAGGCAAGAGGGGTGCAGAAAGAGGTAGGAAAAGTGCACAAAGAGTCAATAGAGGAGCAGGAAGAGGGAAGACAAGTGCAGGAAGAGGCATCAGGGTGCAGAAAGTGGCAATAGGGCTGCTGAAAGAGGCAGGAGAAGTGCAGAAAGAAGGAACAGAGGTACAGAAAGAGGGAAGAGGGGTGCAGAAAGAGGCAAGAGGAGTGCAGAAAGAGGCAAGAGGGGTGAGGAAAGAAGCAAGAGTGGAGCCAAAAGAAGCAAGAGAGGTGCAGAAATAAGCAAGAGAGGTGCCGAAAGAAGCCATAGAAGTGCAGAAAGAAGCAACAGAGGTACAGAAACAGGCAAGAGGGGTGAAGAAAGAGGCAAATGAAGTGCAGAAAATAGCAACAGAGGTGCAGAAAGAGGCAACTGAAGTGCAGAAAGATCAATGAGAGGTGCAGAAACATGCAAGAGAGGTGCAGAAAGAGGGAACAGTGGTGCAGAAAGAGGTAAGAAGAGTGCAGAAAGATGCATGAGAGGTGCAAAAACATGCAAGAGAGGTGCAGAAAGAGGGAACAGTGGTGCAAAAAGAGGCAAGAAAGGTACAAAAAGAGGCAACAGGGGTGCAGAAAGAGGCAAGAGATGTGCAGAAACAGGCAAGAGAAGTGCAGAAAGAGACAAGAGAAGTGCTGAAAGTAGCAACAGAGGTGCAGAAGGATGCAAGAGAACTGATGAAAGAGACAAGTGAGTTGCAGAAAGAACCAAGAGCAGTGCAGAAGAAAGCAGGAGAAGTGCAGAAAGAGGCAAGTGAGGTGCAGAAAGAGGCAAGAGAGATGCAGAAAGAGGCAATTGATGTGCAGAAAGAAGCAACAGACGTGCAGAAAGAGGAAAGAGAACTGCAGAAAGAGGCAAGAGAATTGCAAAAACAGGTAAGAGAGGTGAAGAAAGAGTGAACAGAGGTGCAGAAAGAAGCAAGAGAGGTGCAGAAAGAGGGTGGAGGGGTGCAGATGGAGATAAGTGGGATGCAGAAAGAGGCAAGAGGGGTGCAGAAAGAGGCAAGAGGCATGCAGAAAGAAGCAAGAGATGTGCAGAAATCAGCAAGAGAGGTGCAGAAAGAGGCCAGAGAACTGCAGAAAGAAGCAACAGAGGTACAGAAAGAGGCAAGAGGGGTGCAGAAAGATGGAAGAGAAGTGCTGAAAGAGGCAAGAGAGGTGCAGAAAGAGGGAGGAGGAATGCAGCAAGAGACAAGAGGGGTGCAGAAAGAAGCAAGAGAGGTACAGATAGAAGCAAGAGAGGTGCAGATAGAAGCAATAGAAGTGCAGAAAGAAGCAACAGAGGTGCAGAAAGAGACAAGAGGGGTGCAGAAAGAGGGGAGAGAAGTGCTGAAATATGCAATAGAGGTGCAGAAAGAAGCAAGGGAAATGCAGAAAAAAGCAACAGAGATGCAGAAAGAGGCAAGATAAGTGCAGAAAGGGGTAAAAGTGGTGGAGAAAGAGGGAAGAGGTGTGCAGAAAGAGGCAAGAGGGGTGCAGAAAGGATCAAGAGAGGTACAGAAAGAAGCAAGAGCAGTGCATAAAGAAGCAACCGAGGTGCAGAAAGAGGCAAGAGGGGTGCAGAAAGAGGCAGGAGAAGTGCAGTGTTGCAAAGTCATCCTGTGCTGTGGGTACCCTCCAACTTTTTGCTGACTGGTACTGGTGGTAACTGAGTCTGACTGACCCTGGGCTCTGCCTAACCAAGCCCAGGGCCAGTGCTATGCTGAGAACACTTAGAATACAGTGAAAACACATACATACACTAGGGTACACTAAGGGTTGGGGTACCCCTGGGATTGGCATGACCTACCCCAGAGGGCCCTAGTACATATTAGGGCAGGGGGATTGAAACTACCTATCAGTCCCTAGTATATAATAGGGCATGGCAGTTTAGAGGCCAGCAGACCTTTCTGCACTTACATGTGTGCACTGAAGTACTGGGTTTTATTGGACCCAGCGGTGCCAGGGAACACACCCAATGACCTCGAGTTCTTCCTGTCTCAGACTACAGAAACACAGAGTCTTCTTGGTGGCTTCAAAGATCAATTTATTGGCTGCAGCCAGCAACAGGTATCCTAGAAGTACAACACGGTGTATGTTCTCAGGAGACTGCTCTTTTTCATGGAAACCAGCTATCTCTTTTATACAGAATATTATGTTTTAGGCAAACATTCCTTATTTTTACAGTGGGTCATTCACATATTTCTTACAACAAAACAAAGACAGATTCATGATGACAAGCCCATTTTCAGTTTGTCCAGCCCACAACCAAATACCCAGTGAGGCCCAACACCTGCAACAGATATAATCTGGACCCCTAATAAAATCGGGCACCTCCTCCTCGTAAAGCAGGTCATAAAGAAAGAGCAGTGACAGGTGTGGATAAGATTTAGATATAGATATGTGCAATGAAGGGTTTATGGCATGCTGCACCTGGGCCCCTAATCTCGATCGGCCACTGGGAACTAAAACTGGCCGAACAGGTTCTGGCTCTGGACAGTGGAGTCAGCTTGCCCAGGTCACTGAAAGTGTACGTGTCCCCTAAGGCGCGTTTTGGCTTTAGTCATTGCCTTATGTGAGGGCAACCACAAAATGGCTGCCGTACACAAAATGGAACCCGAGGGTTCACAAGGGAATCGTTAATATTAGAGTGATCCCGTCACTCGAATATGACGCAAATACTCAGATATAGCATACCTGTCATTACCGGTCTGCTGATACCAAAATCGTCATGTTACAATGATGTTAATGACACAGGTCCAGAATTTTCAGTACCACAGACCCTCCTTTTGCCCTTACATAGGCAATTTACTTACACTCATGCTAATCTGAGTCTAGGTCTATGTTCATGAATTCATTGAGATGTTGCTGTAGCATCATCCTATTACTTAGCTCGTCCCTTGATACAGGTTTCCTTACACATGATGTAACACATAGGCCGCATATGGCAGGAACACACTGTATGCACAGACAAAACAGGAAAAGGATGGCTAGAAGTATCCCAATGACCATCAGAACTTTCCATCCCCAGGTGGATAACAGTTCCCAGAACCATCCCATCAACGACCAGTCTCCTTCATCTATATGGATGGATTCAGAGATCCTATGTAGTTTGGAGATGGCCTGGTACACTGTTGGAGCGTTATCTGGAATGAAAATGCAACAACTGGATTGGATCACTCTACATACCCCACCACGGTCTGCAAGTATGATGTCTAACGCGACCCTGTTCTGCAGGGTCATAAGGCGGTCCGACTGGAGCTCAGCAGTCAAATTATTAAGGGCACCGACAGTTTCGACTATGGTGGATTCAACCACTCGCGTCAATTGCCTCACATTCCTGTTGTTAGCCATAGGTCCCCAGAACGGCAGAAAACCCCTAAAGAAGTCTCCCGCTTCTTGTCCTGCAGTGTCTTCCTTGCTGAAGACACCCCTAATTCTTCTTATCTTATGGTAATCTGCCGCAGCTGTGTAGGTGGGAGGCAACAGGAATGAAACGAAGCATGTGCCCGAGAAGTCAGGGGGCAACCACGTGTAGGCCCTATCATGGCAGATAAAGTAGGTACCCCTAGCTGCTAAGAACAAAGGGGAAGTCTGAGACGCAAAAATATACGTTTCAGTGCAGATACTCTTCCCTAACTGAGCTCTTGGATTCTTGCCATTACCTTGCAGACATAGATGACCCTGATGGGGTACAATCCAAATTGGAGCGGATCTTTTTGCTTGCTGGTTCTCGCTCAGACTCGCTCCATATCCAGTCACGTTCCATCCAATATACGCTAGTGTCTCATCTTCCGGGATAGTTTCGTAGGAACTAGTTCCCCTTATCATGTCGACTATCCCCTTAACTAGAGCACTATTCTTTGGGTTGTCTTTGACGGAACATAGGGGGTGGATTTCGCAAGCATAGATGAACATCGCTCGGTATGCCCACACAGAACCATTGTAGCTGAATGGCAGCACTAGGTAGGGAATACCTTTCTCAGAAGTATGAGGCATAAGGCCACACACCCAACAGTTGGTTCTGTTCACTACTAGCTGGTGTTGGTGTAAGAGCTGAACAAAGGAGTTGTTCATAAACTCTAATCTTCTAACGGACTCGTGTTCAGGTAGAGGGTGAAAAGAATGTGAGGAGATAGTAGAGGAAGGCATGGGCTGTACAGTGGGTGCAGATGTCACTTGAAAAGAGAATATGATATACCCCACTAAAGACATCATTAGACTAAGTAAAATACAAAGACACATAATTAGAAAACATTTTCTGCTCATGGTTGCACATATTTTCCTCTTGAAACTTATTCTTTCAACAGGTCTCTCCATCTGAAAAGGCTCCATCCTCTAACGTGCTGTTCGCGGCGGTTGGTTTTCTTCACTTGAGAGTGTTTCTGAATGTCCCAGGGAACGCCCTAGAACAAACCAGACCCGTAGACCTTGTGTCCGCAGGCTACACACTCAAGTCTTTTCACCACGACCCTACAGCTGAACCCGGATGGTGGTTCAAAAACAGGTTTTCGGATGGGAGGACCAAAATTTCATTTTATTTGTCCATGACTCTCGGTCGCAAGTTATAACGGCTTTTTCCAGGCAATGTCTGGTCGCAAAACAAAAGTTCAGGCTCAGTAGTGTTCAATCGAAGTGGTGATGGTATTGCTCTTTGGAGAAGATCGTCACTTTCTCGCTCAGAATTTGTCCCTTTGACGCGTGCGTCACTAAAAGGCAGAAAACGAGGCACTGTTTCAGTTTCCGAGTCAGCAATTCCCTCCTGGACCCACCGGTCATATGGTAGAGGCAAAGGGACCCTCTTACAGTGTACGCCGTGGATCCAGTTTTTCTTCCCTTGTACTCGCACTGCAGATCTTGTGGACAAAATCACCAAATAGGGGCCAATCCAGCGGGGCTGATCGTTCTTTGTCCGCTGAAAGTTCTTGATTAACACCCACGATCCGGGATTGATTGCATGCCCTGGATCTTTAGAAGCCTGAGGCAGTGTATTATGAACCTGTTGGTGTAAAACACGCAATTTAGCCGTCAAATCATGCAAGTAATCAAGCAGTACAGGGTGTTCAATCTCGCTGAATTTCGTTGGCCTCGGCACTCCCCATATGTTAGCCGGGCGACCAAACACTATCTCATGAGGAATAAGTCCTACTCGGGAATGTACGGTCATCCTAGTTGACAACAGTGCTAATGGCAACGCATCAGGCCATTTAAGGCCAGAGCTTGCTTGTGTCTTGTCCAGTTTTGGTTTAAGAGTGCCATTATAGCACTCAACTAATCCAGCTGATTGGGGATGATTTGCAGCGTGAAATTTCTGCCGGATTCCTAAACCTTAACACACTCGTTTCATCACTTGACCCACAAATTCACCCCCATTATCACTCCACACCATTCTCGGCAAACCAAACCTAGGGAAGAACTCTTTGAGAAGGGCTTTCGCTGTGGACAAGGCAGTATTATCTTTCAGAGGATATGCCTCTACCCATCTTGAAAAGGCACAAACAACAACGAGTACGTATTTCAAATTGTTGCACCTCTCCATGTGGATGAAATCTAGCTGCAAAACCTCGAACGGATACGTTGGAGGCGCAAAATGACCAGCTGGAGTTGGGGTTCCCTTACCAGGATTGTATTTCAAACAAACCATACAATTTTTGACCACATTCTCTGCACATTTGGGAATTCCAGCATTTTGCCACACTGGAGCCAATAACTTACAGATTCCTTTCACACTGATGTGGGCCCTCCCATGTGCCATTGTAACCACTGCAAGCACATATGTATCGGGTAACAACCATCGCTGATGCTCTGACAATTCAACCCAACAACCATTTGCATCCAATTTACCCGTACTCTCTCTCCACGTACTTAATTCCTTCTCCGTAGCTTCAGCTTGGATGGACTTCACACTCTCTATCGTATCTTCACACATTCCAACGTCACCAATCCATCTTGCAGGGCCCGCAACATACATTCGACTCATCACATCTCTTGCTGTTTCTTTCGCAACTTCATCAGCAAACATATTACCGCGACCAACGTCGTCAGTGATCTTCTTATGTGCACTGCATTTCACAATCGCGACTTGCAATGGCAAAGTAAGTGACTCCAGGAGCTCATTCACCAATTGACCATGCTGTATTTTCGTACCGTGAGACGTGAGGAACCCACGTTCCTTCCACAAGCGTCCAAAACTATGGGCCACACCAAACGCATACTGGCTATCGGTATATATGGTCACTTTCATTCCTTTTGATAATACACACGCTCTCATAAGTGCAGTCAACTCTGCTGCTTGAGCTGAATTATGTGGGATACGTGCAGTTTCAACAATCGTATGTAAAGTCGTGACAGCATATGCCGCAGTCGTATCACCATTCGGAAGCTTGAAGCATGACCCATCCACCCATAAGGTACCATCACACTTTACAAGAGGAGTGTCCCTAAGATCTACTCTCCCTTTCGTTTCTTCTTCTGGCCTAAGAAAGCAATCATGCTGTTCCGGAACATCTGTCTTTGTTATAATTGGCAACAATGTAGCTGGGTTCAGCGTGTTGCATTTTCTTATGTGCACATGGCTCGCTAAAAGTGTCAACTCGTAACCTGACAATCGAGCACTAGTTAAGTGCTGTGTCTTGGTCCTGTTTAACAAAATATCCACTGCATGTGGGACCATCACGACCAGCGTATTATTCATCACCAAACCAGCAGACTGTCGAATAGAAACAGCTGCTGCCGCTGTGGCTCTCAAACAACTCGGCAACGCTCTAGCTACCGGGTCCAAAATCGACGAGAAATATGCACATGGACGTTGCTTGTCCCCAAAAGACTGTGTTAACACTGATAATGCACATCCTTCTCTCTCATGGACATACAGCGTAAAGGGCTTGCTGTAGTCGGGGGTACCCAACACAGGAGCCGAACACAATGCATCACGCAATTCGGGAAAACTTTTCTGACAATCTTCGGACCAAGGAAGGGGATTCGGCGTGTCTTTATAGGTCAATGCTACCAAAGGTTTAGCCATCAATGAAAAATTCGGTATCCATTGTCTGCAATAGGATGTAATACCTAAGAAAGCACGCACTTCTCTCTGTGTCATTGGCACACTTAATTTTGCAATTGCCTGAATTCTTTCTGGGGTCAATCTTCTTCCCTCTTTCGATAAGAGGTGACCTAAATAGGTCACTTCTTGTCGACAATACTGTAACTTGGAAAGAGACACTTTGTGGTGTAAATCAGACAAATGACGCAACAATGACAAAGTGGCTTCTTTACAAATCTCCTTAGTATCTGCAGCAACTAACAAATCATCGACGTACTGTAGAAGGGTAGCGCCATCAGGTAACACAAGAGTGTCAAGCTGAGACTTCAGAGCCTGACTATAGATAGAAGGACTTTCACAAAAACCTTGAGGAGCTCTCTGAAATCGGAAGCTTCGGCCTCCTAAACAGAATCCAAAAATATCCCTGCTCTCTACGGCAATAGGGATGCTGAAGAAAGCATTCTTCAAGTCAATCACCGAGAACCAAGTGGCTGAGGCTGGAATCATTGTCAGTAAAGCAGTGATATCGGGAACGACTGGAAACTGTGGCACAACTATCTTGTTTACCTCTCTAAGATCAATCACAAACCTGTAAACAGGTGGCTGAGAAGAGTCAGTACGCTTCAAGACAGGTAAAACAGGACTATTGCAAACATTACCTCTTGTCTCTTCAATTACATTTTTCTCAATCAAATCATAAATGATCGCTAGCAACGCTTTTTCACCTTCATTAGAGATCTTGTATTGGGGAATGTGCGGCATTTTAACATTGGCTTTCAACGTTACAACATATGGCGGTATTTCCAAAAGACCTACATCATTGGGACCAGTAGCCCAAAGAATATCAGGGAGAAACGACAATTCTGTTGGAAGTTTGTCCTTTGACAAATATATTGGTGAAACCACTGTCTTACCCAATGTGAGTTGTACTCCCGAAGGAGAACAATACAATGTCGCATACAATCTGTTCAGCAGATCCAATCCTAACAAGTTCTCACCACAACCTGTCGTTAGAATAAGTGGTGCTTCGATTTCACAAGGTCCAACAGAAAGAGACATAGGGCTAGAAATCGGGTTCCTAACCGGGGCGCCAGAAAAACCTACTGAAACATTAGTTTCGCCAGACAAAGGTGCGCCAGGAATTTAGAGTGCATAATAGAACTCTTTGCAGCACCAGTATCCAACAGAAAAGGCTCTGACACACCTGATGTAATCACCTCAATATAAGGTCCACTCTGATCTACTGGAACTGAAACAACTCCCTCTCTTTGTCTATGGCTGTCCTAGCAATCATCACCTTCCATACTCTCACCTTCTGCATAGTAGTCATCAGCATAGTACTGAGTCGTCCTACCAGACGCGTTATTCTGCTGATCAAAACTATTCATTGAATTTTGAGGAGGAAATGGGCGCGCGTTCTGGGTGAAATTTCCGCGTCCTCTAGCTCTAGGTGCTTGTGGAACACCTCGACCTCTTGCGCCAGAAATACCATTCATACGCTGCAACAAAATAGGGCAATTATATTTAAAATGACCTTTTTCCTTACAATATGAACATTGGTTAGGGCCTATCAGAGCACGTTGTTGAGGATACTCAAACCTTTGCGAATTCCTCTGATACTGTTGAGGTTGCTGATAGTCACGCTGATTACTACGAGGCGGATACGCTTGTTGTAAAAGAACCTTTGTTTTTAACTCTTTAGTTTTCTTGTCTGCTCTATCTTTCTCATCTTTATCTCTATTTTCGTAGTATTGTGCAGTAGCCAATATCTGTGCTGAAGAGGAAACGGCCCAAGAACTCTCTGAATCTTTCAATTTTTTACACAATTCGGGAAGCAAATTATGCACAAACTTGTCAACAAACAACCTTTGACCACCTTCTGTACTCATATCCTGACCACTGTGGTCGATAAATGTCTCTTCAAACCTAGTGAAGAAGTCAGATACACTTTCCTCCTTCTTCTGCTTGCATGCAGACAATTTATCCCAATTTACACGCATTGCAGGCATCAAAGTCTTCATGTAAGTAACGATCCTACCAGGGAGGTCTGCTACTAAAGGCTCTGGTTTAGCACCGCCTACTTGTCTGTCATTTGCCGCATTGATATTAATCCATGTGTCCCCTAACTCCGGCGCATGATCCGTGTGACGGATCACTCTCCATAAAGGCTGTGGGACCACATTTCCAAACAACATGTCTATATCAGCTAAATTCATAACACAGGAGTCTGCAGTCTGTGATAATTCCTTATAATAACCTGCAGGGTTTTTACGGGGGTCGGGTAGAGTCTGCTTAAGAGCCAGGACTTCAGTTCGCTTCCATGGAACATGTACCCACACACGTTGAAAATGAGGCTGAATAGGTGGAACAGCATTTAGGTCTCCTTCTTTCCAAACTGGGGGAACTTCTCTCATGGGATACTGTCTGACCTTCCTTTTAACAGAGGGTTCTGGCTCAAACAACAGTCGAGAAATACCCTCACTCCTAAATGATAATAATGTCGCAACTGCTTTCTCAATATCGGAACCCACAATCGTGCCTTTGGAAAACTCAAACCGTACATGACACAACTCAGGCGGATTGGCCTCCATATCACAATCTTTTAATCTTTCAAGAAGAACTTCGCACATTTTGTCAAAAACATATCTCTGTTTCGGTGCTTGCCATTGGTGGAAGACATCCATAACAGACTCTAACTCATATCTTGTAGGGTCAGTGACCCATTTATGCGCCAAATGATCCAATACTCCCTTCTCTCTAGAATCGGGCAATTGGCTACGCAATTGTTTACGCTCTAAAACGGGGGTCGTAGTCGGTGACCCAAAGAAAGGAGACAAAATACTAGTAACAGTGTTTGTCATTCTCTGTCGGACAGAAGGAGAAGTTGACAAATGAACAGGAGGAAAAACAGGAGGAGACAAAGCAAATGCAGAGGCAGTGTCAGAAGGGATAGTGTGGAGGGAAATAGATGCAGGGGGCAAAGTCATAGGAAGTAAAGATGGAACAGGTAGTAAAGGTGGCAGCCCTTGAGGGGGCTGCGCCATAGTAGTAGGAGCCAACTGAAAAACAGCTGGTGGTTGTGGAAGAACCGGAGGTACAACAACTGGGGGTTGTACAACTAAAGGTTGCGGAGGTGCTGTAGCACTCTGCGCATAAGGAGGTGGTGAATTCAACAAATGAGACATTAAAGGATCCTTCTCAAGTTCCTTCACTGTATCTTGCTGAAGAGGTGGCAAAACTGGATAACATTTATCAATTGCCAATTTACGTTGCCTGTGCAGCTGTTCACTCGCTTGTTCCTCTTCATCATCCTTATACTGCATAGCAGCTTGCATTATTGAAATACCCTTTTCTCTTTTATTCTTCTTTACTAATTTAATTTCTTTCTGTTTGGCTTCTTTTCGCCATAGGCGGAAAGAGTCAAACATCGCCGGCCGGGCTTTCTTCTTAAAAAGTCTAACCTCTAAATTATCCAGAATTTCGGTGTCAAAACTACCATATTGGGGCCACTTTAGGACACCATCTTTCCTTGTGTACCTAACCCATACGTTATTATACGTGATAGGGCCCACTCCATGCTTCACGTAGAGCTCATAGGTTGGAGTTCCAATTGGAGGAACCGGACACGAGTCCTCCAATCGGGAATCCCTATTACAACCAAGACAAAACAAATTTCCAAGTCTGCTAAAACCAGGCATCTTCGCTCACTAGTCTAGCTTCAAACTTCAAAGGATTATCGAATACGACAGTCTCGTGAATACACGAGTCCTTCGGCTTTGGTACTTGCAAGTTCCAAATCAAAAGATCCTAACAAATCAAAGATCCCATGGGATACCCAAAACTAAGAACCAAGACTAAGGACTGGGAGACGCTCCACTTATACTTAACTGAGGTATCGATGACGTCACCAGAAGACTCGTCTATTGTCTCGCTCTACAAATCATAAAAGGGTCCAAGACAGGGCGATAGTCAGGGCAGCAGTCCTTCGTAGCCGTCGGGACGCGGGGAACCTCGCAGCAAAGACTTTCGGACCACGGACGACATACAGGGGTCGATGAAGTGGTTGGCCTTCCTCCAGAATTTTACACGAAGCTCCTCACGACCTCTGGCTTGGACCGGTACCGCTGAAATCGCCCCACGTTGGGCGCCAATTGAAGTACTGGGTTTTATTGGACCCAGCGGTGCCAGGGAACACACCCAATGACCTCGAGTTCTTCCTGTCTCAGACTACAGAAACACAGAGTCTTCTTGGTGGCTTCAAAGATCAATTTATTGGCTGCAGCCAGCAACAGGTATCCTAGAAGTACAACACGGTGTATGTTCTCAGGAGACTGCTCTTTTTCATGGAAACCAACTATCTCTTTTATACAGAATATTATGCTTTAGGCAAACATTCCTTATTTTTACAGTGGGTCATTCACATATTTCTTACAACAAAACAAAGACAGATTCATGATGACAAGCCCATTTTCAGTTTGTCCAGCCCACAACCAAATACCCAGTGAGGCCCAACACCTGCAACAGATATAATCTGGACCCCTAATAAAATCGGGCACCTCCTCCTCGTAAAGCAGGTCATAAAGAAAGAGCAGTGACAGGTGTGGATAAGATTTAGATATAGATGTGTGCAATGAAGGGTTTATGGCATGCTGCACCTGGGCCCCTAATCTCGATCGGCCACTGGGAACTAAAACTGGCCGAACAGGTTCTGGCTCTGGACAGTGGAGTCAGCTTGCCCAGGTCACTGAAAGTGTACGTGTCCCCTAAGGCGCGTTTTGGCTTTAGTCATTGCCTTATGTGAGGGCAACCACAAAATGGCTGCCGTACACAAAATGGAACCCGAGGGTTCACAAGGGAATCGTTAATATTAGAGTGATCCCGTCACTCGAATATGATGCAAATACTCAGATATAGCATACCTGTCATTACCGGTCTGCTGATACCAAAATCGTCATGTTACAATGATGTTAATGACACAGGTCCAGAATTTTCAGTACCACAGCACTGCTGAAGCCTGAGGTCATTTTTAAAGTGGCTCTGTGTGGCAGGACTGCTTTTAAAAAGTAAATTGGGCCCAAACTCGACTTTTGTGTTTGGGGCACTTACAAATGGTTAACCTACAATGTTTGGGCATACTAGGTACCCCCAGGGTCTCCCCTAGGTGTCCCAGGGTTGGGGGGTCAGGTATCTATAAGGTGGACCCTTATAAAATGAGTTTTATATGCCCTGGGTAAAGTGAAATTGCACATTTCACTCCCCACATTGTGATAAAGTGCTGCCCAAAATCGACTTTGGTGGTAGGAGCACTGTGGGGGAAGGATCGGCAATATGTTTACATATTCAGAACCCCTAAAGTCTCACCTAGGTGTTCCTGGGGTGGGGGTCCTGTAGATATATGTAGCATGCTTATAAAACATGTTTTTATAAGCCCTGGTGCCGGAAAAATGGCCCAAGTCAGTTTTCCCATTGCAAATCCCATGCCATAGGTTAACTTTGGAAAATGTTATTAGTTAATAATTGGAGAAAGAAAAGCCATAAAACTAGGATTAAAGGACTCAGTAGAATGGTAATGATAAATCCAACCATATGGTATTGTTTAATTTATTGTAAAATGTACAGACAAGAAGTTATATGACTTTTTTTGTCTGTAAAACAAAATTCAACCCTGTACTGCTCTGCCCTGATTGGTCAGAGATAAGTGTGTGAGCCTGGCTGCTTTGAAGAGGTGATAAATGACCCCTGGGGTTAGGAAGCCTCTCGAGGAGGAGAGGTTACTGGGCATAGGAATGTCAGAGCAGGGGGAGGAGTTGTAAACCATTGTCTTCAAGAGTAAGGGGAGGACCCCAATGTCATTTACAACTCTCCTCTTTGACCCAAGGCAGATGCTAGGCTTAAGAAAGGAATGGGCAGATGCAAGGGGAGTGACTATGGAGATTAGCCATCCTAGAGGTGTGTTTAGGCAGCTCTTCTCTCCCTGCTTAAAATTCTGACATATTGAATTTTGGAAGAATAGTGGTTTCTGGGTTAGCATTTTGCCACACTCTGCAGGAAGTGGTCAGACCTTTGGGTGGAACCCTGCAGCTCATTGGACAGGAGTGCCCTCCTGCTTGACCCCAGAGAACACTGAATAAGTATCTGAGAGGGGCGGTGCCTCTCAGATCTGCTGCTTGAAACTTAAGAGAATCAGAAGGGTCTGCGCTGAGGAGTTTGATGTGCATTTTCAAAGGCCTGAACTCTGAAGATTGCGCCTTTTTGCACCATTTGAAACTTCAGCCCTGTGGATCAAACCTGCTTCAAAAGGACTAAAGAGTGGACTCCATGCAAGCTACAGGTTAACAGAGCTCACCTGGATATCACCACAAAGAATCCCCAGCCTGAAGGACTACCAGTGGATTTGTAAGGGTTTTGTTCAAGTTGATTGCGGGAATTGAAGTCTCACACTTTCAAGGACCCTCTTGGAGATTCCAGAACCTTGGATTGTGTGTTGGATACTTTGGGACCCGCAAGAAGAACTTCAGGAAGGAGTTCTTACTGGACTCAGCCTGCTGGAGGGGGCTGCACAAGAGTGGTGAGAGATCCTCCAGAACAATTGCTAAAGGTGAATGTGTCCCTGTCAGAGCAAACAAAATTACTAAAAGGGGCTCTGTTGGTTTCTAAGCACTAGAAAGTGACTAATCTTTAAAAATTCACATCTCTGGTTCCCTACAGTCGATGTTTTTCGTTTTGGTGTCATTTAAAAGATAAAAATATTTCCAATTTTTATAAATTGGTGTTGGATTTTATTTTGTGTTGTGTCTTAATTATTGACTGAATTGGTGTTTTTAAATGCTTTACATACCTGTCTTTGAAGTTCAGCCTGTCTGTTCACAGCCACGTTACCAAGGGTTGAGTATAGGAATAATTTCCTAAGACCTATTCTGAGCTCTATACTGTGTTAGTGGCCTTACTGCCAGTGACAGACCTACATTTGCCCCTACCAATAATCCACTTTCCACTAGTTGGTGCTCAGCAGTGTGGATGAGGACTTGCGTTTAAAGAGTACACATTTCAGTAAAGTGAATTAAGATTTTAAAAATCCTCTAAATTGCCTTAGAACAAAACTTTTGAGTTTGAATTTTGGAATTTGGACTAAAACTGTTTTTAGTCCATTGTTTTGATTTTTCTAAATTGTTCTAAGTCTGTGTGCCTAGTTGTTGAGACCCAAAACTAGGGAACCATGGAGCTGGACCTGGCTAAACTGTCCCAGTTCAGGATGGCTGATCTTAGGGTACAGTGTAGGCTGATGGGGCTGCCTGCTTCTAACAAGATTAGGAAGGTAGGGTTGCTTAAGTCCCTAAAGGACTGGGCTGGGGTAGCTGAGGAGATACAGGGGGGAATAGGTAGTGTTGCCCCCACCCTAACCCGGGAGGGAGGTGAGGATGTTGCCTCTTCCATTTTTTCTGTTTTTAAGCCCTGCAGTTCAAGATGGTGTGTGGAGGGCAGGGTACTCTACTCAGGAACCATCACTGTCTCTAGCAGAGAGACAGCTTAGGGCTCAATTAGCTTTAATACCTTTGGAGCAGGAGAAATTGGAATTAGCTAAGAAGAAATGGGAGAGGGAGGAGGAGGAGGAGGAGGAGAAAAGAAATGGTGGCAGTGAAAATGATGAAGATTTTGAAATGTCCAGGGGTGGTGGTCTTGATCACAAACTTCCCAAGGGGATAGTACCCAAGTACACTGAGGGGGATGACATTGACAAGTGGCTAGCAGCTTTTGAGAGGGCCCGTAGAATGAGTAAGGTCCACTCTAAGTATTGGGGTGCACTCCTGTGGGAGTTGATTCCAGTAGCTGGGAGGAATAGGCTCCTGACCCTGAAGGGAGAGGATGCAGAATCATACCAGCCGATGAAGGCATGCTTAGTCAAAAGATTTGGTCTGACTCCAGAGCAGTACAGGGTGAAGTTTAGAGGCACCCAGAAATTGAGTTCAAAGTCTTGGGTAGACTTTGTGGACGTTTCAGTAAAGGCACTGGAAGGCTGGAATGTTGGTAACACTGTTGACACATATGAGGGATTGTATAATTTGTTTTTGAAAGAACATATTTTGACTCATTGTGCAGAAGAAAAGTTACGTCAGTATCTAGTGTACTCTAAGCTGACAGACCCCAGAGAGCAGGGAGAAGCAGCTGATGAGTGGGTGAGAACCCAGGTTTCCATTCAGCAACAGGGGGGTGACAAGAAGAAAGAAGGACAGGTTCCTCCCCAGGCGAAAGCCCAGGGAAAAGAGGGTCAAAAACAGAAGGAGTCCTCCAAAGACCCACAAAAACCTGCACAAGGAGGGGGGTCCTGAGCCAACCCAAATTCAAAGGGGGGTATCAGGTAAAGAATGGTCGGTTCTTTGATCCCTCAAAGGTGGGTAAGTGCTTTGGCTGTAACCAGCCAGGGCACAAACAGGGAGATGCTGTCTGCGCCAAGAAGCTCCCCCCTAAGGGGCCGTCCACGGGGATTGCCATTGTAAGTGTAGGGGTGGAGAGTGGTGCCCCAGAGAGGGGTAGTCAGGTGGTGGAAGCAACCTTAGTGTCCCTGGGTGGGGTGAATATTCCAACCCTTGCTGCCTTACCTCCAAACATGAACAAGTACAGGCAGAGGCCGAAAGTGAATGGGACTGATGTTGAGGCTATCAGAGACACAGGGGCTAGTGTAACTATGGTCCTCGATGGGGCTGGTGCCTCCAGGGAGGTTGATAACTGGTGAGTTTCAACAGGTGACTTATGCAGACAGCACTACCAAACTCCATCCTATGGCTGTGGTGGATTTAGAATGGGGAGGTGTGACAGGCCCTACGAAGGTAGCTGTGTCAAAGGTGTTCCCAGTCCAGTGTTTACTGGGCAATGATCTTGAAGCCTCTGAGTGGTCAGAGGTGGAGAGAGGACTCCATATGAAAATATTGGAGCTCCCTGAGTGGGTATGTGCTGTGACTAGGTTCAACCAAGTCACAAGATGGCTGCCAACACTTCCTGGTTGGAACTGTTGACAGCCAATCAGATTCAAGCTCAAGATCGGGAGGGTTCGCGGACCCCCCGCGGTCACCAGATATTAATATTTCAATTTAAGAAAAAGGGCGCTTTCTGAATAAAGAGCTACCTTTATGCCAAATTTGGTGTAATTAAGTTTAGCAGTTCGGTGTAGCCTTGTCTAAAGTTTCCTATAGAAATTAACATGGAGAAACCCCGTTTTGGAAGTCCCCTTTTTACTCAGCCTCCGCTGAATGAGTCACCCCAAAACTTTCAAGACAGGAGCTGACGGAGTGTCCCATTAGTTTTGAAAATTTCGCAAGGATTCGTCAAACGTGCTAAAGAAATTGGCAAACCAAAAAAAGCTTTTCCTATGAAAACTAGGTCCTAACTATAACTACCTACTGGTGATCGCCAGTAGGTAATATATATATATATATATATTTATCCAGCATCTCATAGAATTGGGCTTCGACATTCTGCTGTTTGGCTTGTGTGATGTTAATCACGAGAAGCTCCATGCCCATTTTTTTAAGCCACCCTGCAGGAGTGGGGGCTCTCAGGAATGGAGACTGCTGCAGTTTGGATTGAACCTTGGGAGTATGTCCCGCTCGTCTACCGTGCAACATAACAGACTTACCTGGTATTCATGAAACTGAAGTGAGAAAGGGAGATAAGAGGAAGAAGTTTATCCTCATACTGATTCTGACTTGCTGGTATTTGGTAGCAAGGTTACAAACATGGAGTGCAATACATAAGAAATTGAATTATGGGAATACACTTGATGCTTTGACTCTGAGGAATGTTATGCACTGGGTGCTTATTATTTAAACAAGACTGTGAGGATATTAAGCTACTAAGCACTATTAAATGATAAATTACAGCTTGTATGAAACCATTCACAAAGGAAGTACACAATGGGACTTGTAGGAATTGCACTGATGATCATGTGTCCATTTGAATTTAAGACGAGTGTGCACCTGGCTCACCTGTGAACAAGGCTGCATCCTTACAGCTGAAACGCATCAGGAAAGAATATGCAGACACTTTTATTCAATAAATTCAAGAATCTCATAGAATTGGGATTCGACATTCTTCTGTTTGGCTTGTGTGATGTTAATCACAGGACGCTCCATGCCCGTTTTTGAAGCCACCCTGCAGGAATTGGGGCTCCCAGGAATGGAGACTGCTGCAGTTTGGATTGAACTTTGGGAGCATGTCCTGCTCGCCTACCGTGCAACATAACGGACTTACCTGGTATTCATGATACGTAGGTGAGAAAGGTAGATAAAAGGAAGAAATTTCTCCTCATACCAATTCTGACTTGATTGGGTTTTAGTAACATGGATTTGACTGTGACAGCAAGGTTACAAACACGGAGTGCAATATATAAGAAATTTAATTATGGAAATACACTTGATGCTTTGACTCTGAGGAATGTTATGCACTGGGTCCTTATTATTCAAACAAGACTTTGAGGATTTGAAGCTATTAAACACTATTAAATGATAAATTACAGCTTGTATGAAAGTATTCTCAAAGGAAGTGCACCATGGGACTTGTAGGAATTGCACTGATGATCACAAGAGGGGTGCAGAAAGAGGCAAGAGAAGTGCTGAAAGATGCAACAGAGGTGCAGAAAGAAGCAAGGGAAGTGCAGAAAAAAGCAACAGAGATGCAGAAAGAGGCAAGATAAGTGCCGAAAGGGGCAAGAGTGGTGCGGGAAGAGGGGTGCAGAAAGAGGCAAGCGGGGTGCAGAAAGAAGCAAGAGAGGTACAGAAAGAAGCAAGAGCAGTGCATAAAGAAGCAACCGAGGTGCAGAAATAGGCAAGAGGGGTGCAGAAAGAGGCAGGAGAAGTGCAGTGTTGCAAAGTCATCCTGTGCTGTGGGTACCCTCCAACTTTTTGCTGACTGGTACTGGTGGTAACTGAGTCTGACTGACCCTGGGCTCTGCCTAACCAAGCCCAGGGCCAGTGCTATGCTGAGAACACTTAGAATACAGTGAAAACACATACATACACTAGGGTACACTAAGGGTTGGGGTACCCCTGTGATTGGCATGACCTACCCCAGAGGGCCCTAGTACATATTAGGGCAGGGGGATTGAAACTACCTATCAGTCCCTAGTATATAATAGGGCATGGCAGTTTAGAGGCCAGCAGACCTTTCTGCACTTACATGTGTGCACTGCTGAAGCCTGAGGTCATTTTTAAAGTGGCTCTGTGTGGCAGGACTGCTTTTAAAAAGTAAATTGGGCCCAAACTCGACTTTTGTGTTTGGGGCACTTACAAATGGTTAACCTACAATGTTTGGGCATACTAGGTACCCCCAGGGTCTCCCCTAGGTGTCCCAGGGTTGGGGGGTCAAGTATCTATAAGGTGGACCCTTATAAAATGAGTTTTATATGCCCTGGGTAAAGTGAAATTGCACATTTCACTCCCCACATTGTGATAAAGTGCTGCCCAAAATCGACTTTGGTGGTAGGAGCACTGTGGGGGAAGGATCTGCAATATGTTTACATATTCAGAACCCCTAAAGTCTCACCTAGGGGTTCCTGGGGTGGGGGTCCTGTAGATATATGTAGCATGCTTATAAAACATGTTTTTATAAGCCCTGGTGCCGGAAAAATGGCCCAAGTCAGTTTTCCCATTGCAAATCCCATGCCATAGGTTAACTTTGGAAAATGTTATTAGTTAATAATTGGAGAAAGAAAAGCCATAAAACTAGGATTAAAGGACTCAGTAGAATGGTAATGATAAATCCAACAATATGGTATTGTTTAATTTATTGTAAAATGTACAGACAAGAAGTTATACGACTTTTTTTGTCTGTAAGACAAAATTCAACCCTGTACTGCTCTGCCCTGATTGGTCAGAGATAAGTGTGTGAGCCTGGCTGCTTTGAAGAGGTGATAAATGACCCCTGGGGTTAGGAAGCCTCTCGAGGAGGAGAGGTTGCTGGGCATAGGAATGTCAGAGCAGGGGGAGGAGTTGTAAACCATGGTCTTCAAGAGTAAGGGGAGGACCCCAATGTCATTTACAACTCTCCTCTTTGACCCAAGGCAGATGCTAGGCTTAAGAAAGGAATGGGCAGATGCAAGGGGGAGTGACTATGGAGATTAGCCATCCTAGAGGTGTGTTTAGGCAGCTCTTCTCTCCCTGCTGAAAATTCTGACATATTGAATTTTGGAAGAATAGTGGTTTCTGGGTTAGCATTTTGCCACACTCTGCAGGAAGTGGTCAGACCTTTGGGTGGAACCCTGCAGCTCATTGGACAGGAGTGCCCTCCTGCTTGACCCCAGAGAACACTGAATAAGTATCTGAGAGGGGCGGTGCCTCTCAGATCTGCTGCTTGAAACTTAAGAGAATCAGAAGGGTCTGCGCTGAGGAGTTTGATGTGCATTTCCAAAGGCCTGAACTCTGAAGATTGCGCCTTTTTGCACCATTTGAAACTTCAGCCCTGTGGATCAAACCTGCTTCAAAAGGACTAAAGAGTGGACTCCATGCAAGCTACAGGTTAACAGAGCTCACCTGGATATCACCACAAAGAATCCCCAGCCTGAAGGACTACCAGTGGATTTGTAAGGGTTTTGTTCAAGTTGATTGCGGGAATTGAAGTCTCACACTTTCAAGGACCCTCTTGGAGATTCCAGAACCTTAGATTGTGTGTTGGATACTTTGGGACCCGCAAGAAGAACTTCAGGAAGGAGTTCTTACTGGACTCAGCCTGCTGGAGGGGGCTGCACAAGAGTGGTGAGAGATCCTCCAGAACAATTGCTAAAGGTGAATGTGTCCCTGTCAGAGCAAACAAAATTGCTAAAAGGGGCACTGTTGGTTTCTAAGCACTAGAAAGTGACTAATCTTTAAAAATTCATATCTCTAGTTCCCTACAGTGGATGTTTTTCGTTTTGGTGTCATTTAAAGATAAAAACATTTCCTATTTTTATAAATTGGTGTTGGATTTTTATTTTGTGTTGTGTCTTAATTATTGACTGAATTGGTGTTTTTAAATGCTTTACATACCTGTCTTTGAAGTTCAGCCTGCCTGCTCGCAGCCACGTTACCAAGGGTTGAGTATAGGAATAATTTCCTAAGACCTATTCTGAGCTCTATACTGTGTTAGTGGACTTACTGCCAGTGACAGACCTACATTTGCCCCTACCAATAATCCACTTTCCAATAGTTGGTGCTCAGCAGTGTGGATGAGGACTTGCGTTTAAAGAGTACACCTTTCAGTAAAGTGAATTAAGATTTTAAAAATCCTCTAAATTGCCTTAGAACAAAACTTTTGAGTTTGAATTTTGGAATTTGGACTAAAACTGTTTTTAGTCCATTGTTTTGATTTTTCTAAATTGTTCTAAGTCTGTGTGCCTAGTTGTTGAGACCCAAAACTAGGGAACCATGGAGCTGGACCTGGCTAAACTGTCCCAGTTCAGGATGGCTGATCTTAGGGTACAGTGTAGGCTGATGGGGCTGCCTGCTTCTAACAAGATTAGGAAGGTAGGGTTGCTTAAGTCCCTAAAGGCCTGGGCTGGGGTAGCTGAGGAGATACAGGGGGGAATAGGTAGTGTTGCCCCCACCCTAACCCGGGAGGGAGGTGAGGATGTTGCCTCTTCCATTTTTTCTGTTTTTAAGCCCTGCAGTTCCAGATGGTGTGTGGAGGGCAGGGTCCCCTACTCAGGAACCATCGCTGTCTCTAGCAGAGAGACAGCTTAGGGCTCAATTAGCTTTGATACCTTTGGAGCAGGAGAAATTGGAATTAGCTAAGAAGAAATGGGAGAGGGAGGAGGAGGAGAAAAGAAATGGTGGCAGTGAAAATGATGAAGATTTTGAAATGTCCAGGGGTGGTGGTCTTGATCACAAACTTCCCAAGGGGATAGTACCCAAGTACACTGAGGGGGATGACATTGACAAGTGGCTAGCAGCTTTTGAGAGGGCCCGTAGAATGAGTTTGGTCCACTCTAAGTATTGGGGTGCACTCCTGTGGGAGTTGATTCCAGTAGCTGGGAGGAATAGGCTCCTGATCCTGAAGGGAGAGGATGCAGAATCATACCAGCCGATGAAGGCATGCTTAGTCAAAAGATTTGGTCTGACTCCAGAGCAGTACAGGGTGAAGTTTAGAGGCACCCAGAAATTGAGTTCAAAGTCTTGGGTAGACTTTGTGGACGTTAAAGTAAAGGCACTGGAAGGCTGGATTGTTGGTAACACTGTTGACACATATGAGGGATTGTATAATTTGTTTTTGAAAGAACATATTTTGACTCATTGTGCAGAAGAAAAGTTACGTCAGTATCTAGTGTACTCTAAGCTGACAGACCCCAGAGAGCTGGGAGAAGCAGCTGATGAGTGGGTGAGAACCCAGGTTTCCATTCAGCAACAGGGGGGTGACCAGAAGAAAGAAGGACAGGTTCCTCCACAGGCGAAAGCCCAGGGAAAGAGGATCAAAAACAGAAGGAGTCCTCCAAAGACACACAAAAACCTACACAAGGAGGGGGGGCCAGAGCCAACCCAAGTTCAAATGGGGGTATCAGGTAAAGAATGGTCGGTTCTTTGATCCCTCAAAGGGTGGGTAAGTGCTTTGACTGTAACCAGCCAGGGCACAAACAGGGAGATGCTGTCTGCGCCAAGAAGCTCCCCCCTAAGGGGCCGTCCACGGGGATTGCCATTGTAAGTGTAGGGGTGGAGAGTGGTGCCCCAGAGAAGGGTAGTCAGGTGGTGGAAGCAACCTTAGTGTCCCTGGGTGGGGTGAATATTCCAACCCTTGCTGCCTTACCTCCAAACATGAACAAGTACAGGCAGAGGCCGAAAGTGAATGGGACTGATGTTGAGGCTATCAGAGACACAGGAGCTAGTGTAACTATGGTCCTCGATGAGCTGGTGCCTCCAGGGAGGTTGATAACTGGTGAGTTTCACCAGGTGACTTATGCAGACAGCACTACCAAACTCCATCCTATGGCTGTGGTGGATTTAGAATGGGGAGGTGTGACAGGCCCTACGAAGGTAGCTGTGTCAAAGGTGTTCCCAGTCCAGTGTTTACTGGGCAATGATCTTGAAGCCTCTGAGTGGTCAGAGGTGGAGAGAGGACTCCATATGAAAATATTGGAGCTCCCTGAGTGGGTATGTGCTGTGACTAGGTTCAACCAAGTCACAAGATGGCTGCCAACACTTCCTGGTTGGAACTGTTGACAGCCAATCAGATTCAAGCTCGAGATCGGGAGGGTTCGCGGACCCCCGCGGTCACCAGATATTAATATTTCAATTTAAGAAAAAGGGCGCTTTCTGAATAAAGAGCTACCTTTATGCCAAATTTGGTGTAATTAAGTTTAGCAGTTCGGTGTAGCCTTGTCTAAAGTTTCCTATAGAAATTAACATGGAGAAAACCCGTTTTGGAAGTCCCCTTTTTACTCAGCCTCCGCTGAATGAGTCACCCCAAAACTTTCAAGACAGGAGCTGATGGAGTGTCCCATTATTTTTGAAAATTTCGCAAGGATTCGTCAAACGCGCTAAAGAAATTGGCAAACCAAAAAAAGCTTTTCCTATGAAAACTAGGTCCTTTTTTTTTTTTTTTCTTTTTTTTTTTCTTTTAAAAATAGTTGCTGTACATAGAATTATAATCAAAGTGGAAAAAATTCATTATTACACCCAACCCCCCCACCCCACCCCTCCTCCAGCCCCCATATTGGAGATAAATACAATAAGTTGTTACAGCAGTGAGAGAAAAAAAAGCGAAGTGAAGAGCTCCAACTCCCTTGTTCAAAACTGGTTAGCATAAAATAAAGTTAAATCCACAAGTTTAAATACTAATTCTTCCAAACGTAGCCTTAATATGGCAAATGCAGAACACAAAATACAATATCTATACAAATATTTGGAATGGTAGTACAGATTACCAAAGAACAGTGACTAAATTAAAAAACAGTTTTAAGTATCCAGTCTTGGGTAAAATTTAGACACTCAAAGGAAGAAAAAACAGAAAGATATTACACTATCCGTCACGGATTTTAATAATCCTTAAATGTTTTTCTGGCTAAGCCACGTATTTAGTTGTTCCCGAATCTCTAAACCTTTTTTTTTTGCCCGGATGCCTTTCTTGGCATAAATGGCCTTTTCCACATTACAGGTCGCTACCAATCTTGCCAACCATTGGGAGAACAGAGGGGGATTTGGATCTATCCAGGCAGAAGCTATACATAACCTAAGTATGGTCATAGCTACGAATATTAGTGCTCCCCCATTCTTTCTATTAATCATATCCTGTACTCCTAGCAAAATAGTAGCTGGCTTTAACTGAATGTCTTGTGCTAGAATCCTACTTAAAAACTGTTGTATTTTATCAATAAGTGATTTTAGTTTCGGACAAGTAGCAAACAGGTGAACTGAGTCAGCACTGAACTCCGAGCATCTAGAACAGAGTGTTCCTTTACCTGTGCCCCATTTAGCAATTCTGCTAGGTGTAATATATAGGAAAAAGCCAGTTTTATAAAATTGCGCCTGCAGATTAGCTGATAGCAGGTCACTCTTAGCAAGGCTTAGAGCGCGACGAAATGTATTACAAGGGACATTTAGTTTCTGTTGCCATTTATTATCTATTTTGTCCAAATCATCAGACATTCGGCTATTGAGCGCCGAATAAATGTACCCAATGCGAGATAACCCAGAACCCTGTAATTTATCAATCAGATCTATATTTGCAAACCCCGCCAGCCCACCAGCCTTGCGTGACAGGAAATTCTTTATAGCAAGATAATTAAAAGCCTGGTTCTTATTCAAATTATATTGTGATTCAAGGTCACTAAATGACCGAACTCCTTCCGAAGTAAGTAAGTCTCCAAGCTTTGAGATTCCTGCCTTATACCAATTCTGAAGATATGTTTTCCCGAATATGGCTGGTAAATTAGGATTATTGCATATGGGAGTATAGGAATTTAATCTGCCCAGTCCAAGAAGTCTACGTACATTAGAAAATACCCGGTATGCACTCAACAGGGTCTTAAATCTAACCCGCTTATAGTAGCCAAATTCGAGTTGCCGCCAGAAACATCCACGTGGCTCCTCTCCAAGTAGGAAAGTAAAGGGAGATGGAAGTCCCGAGAAAGTATCTGGATGTTCGTGTAGTAATACTACACAGTATTGCAATACCGTAGCCCAATAGTAGAGTCTTAAATTGGGGAGCGCCCATCCCCCTCTATCTCGAGGAAGGGAGAGTAGCTTATAAGCCCTCCTAGGCTGAGAATAGGCCCAGATGAATTGGGAGAAGAGTTGTTCAAATTTTTGAAACATTAGATTATTAAACTCTAGAGGAATGGCCCTGAAATGATAAAGCAATTTGGGAAAAAAGACCATTTTCAAAACATTACAACGCCCTACTATGGTCAAATGAAGGTTATTAATCCGGCTAAGTGACCTCTTTGTTTCTACAGCCAGCGGGGTCAAATTTTCTATTACAATGGAATCGATATCGGCAACAATAGTGACCCCCAAGTACTTGGCTTTGTGTACCACCCTATTATCTTCCCACTTTATTCTTTCATTTAGGATAATCTGCGTTTTTCCCCTATTGAGTGCATAACCGGATACTCCCCCAAACTTTTGAGCCTCATTTTCCAAAGCTCCAATAGCAGATTCTGGGTCAGGAGTCACTATGGCTAGATCATCGGCGCAGGCCATGATCTTAGTTTCGACACCAAACCGACTCACAGCTGGAATATCTTGATTGATTTCTATTTTCCTAATGAAGGGATCAATATAGATAGCAAAAAGTAGGGGGGAGCAAGGACATCCTTGTCTCGTCCCACGTGATATATTGATTAGCTCTGACAATTTCCCATTTATTGAGATTCTGGCTGTGGGATCCAAGTAAAGAGCTTGAATAGCTTGGATCACCTTAGGACCAAAATGCATCCGCCTCATGACACCCCAGAGATATTGCCAGGAGACCCGATCGAACGCTTTTTCAGCGTCAAGTAGAATTAGTGAGATCGGGTCTCCGGACACTTGGGCTGCATCGAATAGGGTGATAGTGCGCCGAATGTGTTCTACCGTACTTTTTTTAGGGATAAACCCGTGCTGCCACTTTGAAACCAGAGGTTCAATTTTAGTAGATAATCTAGATGCGAAAATTTTAGAATATACCTTTGAATCACAATTGATTAGAGTGATAGGCCTATATGAGCCCATCTCTACTGGAGGCTTATCCTTTTTCGGAAAGATCACAATCTTTGCTGTAGACCAAGACACGGGTGGAGAAGCTCCATTAAAAATAGAAGTTACCAAATCTGTAAAGAGTTCTTTTATTTGAGGGGAGAATATTTTATAAAACTCCACTGGAATACAATCAATGCCGGTCGCTTTGCCATCAGGCAAACTTGCCAATGCCAAAGCAATCTCTTCCCACGTTGGAGGATTTTCCAATTGAGTATGATCTTCCTCACTAAGTTGGGATACTGATATATCATTAAGATATCTAGAAATCACCCTATCTCTCAGGTCCAAGGGCCAGGTATTGTCTTCAGTATAGACATTTTTATAAAATTCTCGAAATGCCCCCTGTATCTTGACCTGGTCATCAGTTATCACTCCATTTGCAGTTTGAATCGAGAATATTGCATTATTGGAAACCTGTTGTCTGGTCCTAATTGCCAGCTGGTGGCCAATAAGTTCGCCACACTCGTATATTTTCTCGCGGGCCGATGCCCATTTTGCGGCTGTTCTTTCTGAGAAAATAGACCCAATAGCGGCCTTAGCAGCTACTACCTCCATCTGTGCAGCTTCAGTTTCCGTCCCCAGCTGAACCGCTTGTATTAGTTTCTCTTCTGCTTTTTTCATTTTATCTTGTAGGTCTAATACCAATTTGTTTTCCTTCCAATTTTTCCTAATGGAAAACCGCAATGTCTCTCCTCGAATACCTGCTTTTAGGGTGTCCCAAACCGTTGCAGTTGAGGCAGACCCAGTATTAAACTCAAGAAACTCTTGAATCCAACCCCGCATGTATGATCTATATCCTTCATCATACAACAGTGCCTTTTCAAAGCTCCAGTTAGAGACTTCACCTCTCGACCCCAGCCCTTCAATATTTAATATTAAAGGATTATGATCTGACATGAATCGTGGGGCGATATCAATGGAACAATCTCGCATCAGTGAAGAAGAGATCAGAAAGTAATCCAGCCTTGCAAAAGATATATGAGGGGCTGAAAAATAGGTAAAACCCTCTTGGTTAAATTTTAAATTAGCCCATACATCATCCAATCCATGAGTTTGCAATAAATTAAGCATGGCTTGGTATACTTTAGGTTTCCGTCTTTTATACTTCCACTGAGCTTTTGCGCTCCAGTTACTAGGCAGATTGATATTGAAGTCGCCACAGACAATAATTGGAAGAGGCCAATGAGCCAATTCTCCAGTAAGCCAGTCTATTACCCCAGGATCATCCAAATTACTTCCATAGAAGGAGCATATAGTAAAAGCAGCTTTAAGAGGTAAACAGCATTCAGCTATAGCCCATCTCCCTAAGGTATCAGATTTTATTCTAAAAAGTTTCAATGAAAGCTTCTTTTGGGCCATAATCCCTTCTCCTTTTGCACGTGCGCCTTGGGAAGTTCCCCCGATTACTTCATACCCCAGTGAGCCCAGAAGATATCTCTGCGGTCCCTCGATATGCGTTTCTTGGAGTCAGACAATGTCGGCCTCCAACAAACGTAGTCCCTGTGCAACCTTTTGTCTTTTCAAAGCATCATTTAGACCACAGATATTTACAGACACTATTCTGAGCTTTCTCATCATGTTCTAAACTGATCGAGTGTGACTAGATATCTTTTATCTATGTTTAAATAGCGAGCCAAACACCACTTTGACCCAACATTAGAAAACAATCCATACTGGTCCTGTACTACATTATTCAGTGGGAAATAACCGGATCTAAATTTGACCAAATACGAACAAACATCATTTTTTTTTTTCTTGTCCCCATTTTATTTTATTTTCCTCTACGTGCATTTGTTGTTGTTTTTTTTCCCCTTTTGTTTCTGCTTTATATTTCCCTCCATTTCCTTCCCAGGCACTTGCCTTATTTACCCTCTCCCTTACATCCCTTACATCCTGCTTCCAAAGACCAGTTATACGTAAACCACCGCTTGTGAAAAAATAAAAAAACATCATCATTCCTCCCATCACTGTGTCATTATCCCCCATCCCACCCCACCCCTCCCTCCCTCCCCCCCAAAATGAGCAATCAGGGAGACCCTGAGTGATGGTCACCTCGTGTGAACCCCTGCCACCAGACCATGCCGGACTTGTTCAAATAAGTAAGAAAAGAATTAAGAGAAACCACAGCCTATAAATAGCTTAATCCCTGCCTAAGGTCCATCCCCCGCACCCGCAAAACCTGCCAACACCCTTTGATCCCTGCCCACTTGTGGCACACAGTTGCTACCACTTTATAGGCTGTGATTGATAAATTAACAGAGGAATAAAATTAAAAAAAATTTAAAAAAATACACTTAATCAGCAACTAAGAAAAATGATGCTGCTTAGCTCGGCCCTTTCCCTTTGATTTCCTTCAGAAACTCCCCAGCTTTAATCTCAGACAAAAAAATCTGGGAAGAACCATTTATGACTACTTTTAACCTTGCTGGGTTCATCAAGAACACCTGGGCACCTTGTTGTTGGAAAGGGGCTATAAGTTGACGAAGACGCCACCTCCGTTCCACTGTAACATGGCAAAAATCAGGTTTTGCAAAAAACTGTACCTCATTTGACCCCTTCATGGCATTTGGGCGGGCCTGATCATAAACCATCTGCCTAAGAAGGAAGTTTCCAAAAAAAAACAAAAAAGCCCTGGGCTTTTCATCACTAAAGCTACTGCCATCTCGCCGTAGCTTTCGGTTAAAGGGGAAACGGTGTGCCCTTTGGACCTTGTGGTCCCAATTCCAATTGGCAGAGTCCGGAAAAGTGTCTCGCAAAAGTTTGACAATGTATCATCTTGGATCGTCCCCCTCGACCCCTTCCGGGATCCCCAAAAGGCGAAGGTTGTTTCGACGTTGTCGATTTTCCTGTTCCTCTAGCTTTGCCATTACGTCTGTCAGGCATGCGGCTTGAGAAGTATTCTGTTCCTTTAAGGAGGTCACTTCAGCTTCTAAATTTTCTGTGCGGCCTTCCACCATTGCCATACGATCACCAATATCGGTACATATTTTATTTAGCTTCCGCATTCCTCCCTGTAGTTTTTTGGCGGCCCCTTTAGCAAGACGGCTATCACAGCGAGCCTCATCATGGAATTGTTTTATGGAGGTCATTATGGAGGTTAATGAGGGTTCTGCTACATGTATCGATGCTGTTTCAGCAAACTCACAGTGTATGTTCTTGGTTGTTTCATCATCTGGAGGATAAAGCAGCTGAGAGTCCGAGTAATCCCAGCTAAGATGACTACGTCTTTTTGCCTTATTACGTATTTTTTTCTTCCGCTGTACAGTTCCAGTACTAAAGGAGGGATCAGACTCATTGTCGTTGCAGGAGCTATCGCTGCCTGAGCTAAGTGCACCGTCCTCTGTTAAGAAGCCATCGGATACTGAATAAAAGTGCTCTCCAGTAATTTCTGGAGTCTGGAGGGCCGAGACCAGGGCCTGGACACCACAATTATCTCCCAAGCTTGCTTCAGCAGGACCCACCACAGACTCAGGAGTGGAATCAGAAGAGCCAGTGCCAAACGGGATCTCCAGCCCAAGCTTAGCGTCAGGATTGTCAGTTTCCGGGGGAGTGACCGAGATACTGTCTATGATTTCGTTATGATTCTTATTACTGGATTGAACCTCATCTGTTAAGTCCTCCCCAATTTGATTTGAGAAACTAACAGCAACTTGAGGATCACCCGATTGTGTTGAGTTCCCTTTCACGAATGATGAAGGGGCGGACAGAAGAGTAGGCACATTAACTGCAGGAAAATGCTCGGTTATAGAGGGCAGGAGACCAGGATCTACACCCATGCCCTCCTTCATATTTCCTC
The DNA here is from genome assembly GCA_963921515.1 of Calotriton arnoldi. Taxonomy (NCBI): domain Eukaryota; kingdom Metazoa; phylum Chordata; class Amphibia; order Caudata; family Salamandridae; genus Calotriton; species Calotriton arnoldi. Next base: position 50,527 of record CAWUFW010017173.1, on the reverse strand, counting down.
TGCCCCCGGTTCTCCCCACCGTCTTCTTTAATCCACCAGTTTCCCGTTTACCTTTAGGGAAGGTTTCTGACCTCTCGGCATCTCCCTGAGCAGCACTACTCAGAGCCGCCTTCGTTTTAGCGCTCCTCGCTCCTCGAGCCGGCATCTGTCTTGCGCTGCACTGAGACACCGCTCTCAGCGCGGCCGAAATCACGCTGCTTGGAAGACAGGCACCTGGATCCGACGGGACGCCCGCTGCTGAGCAGCCCACGTTGAAAGTAGAAGACCGAATTGCCGCTCCGACGCCGCTTGTCTTTCCACGCGGAGTCCAGAACCATACTCTGCAAGAGCAGGATACCAGCATCCCAAAATCAGGTATAAGCAATGGACTACCTATGTCCGGCACGGCGTGGCTGGGTGGAAAGAGCTCACACCAGGGCCATCTTGCTCCAAAAACAAAAAAAAAAAAACTAGGTCCTAACTATAACTACCTACTGGTGACCGCCAGTAGGTAATATATATATATATATTTATCCAGCATCTCATAGAATTGGGCTTCGACATTCTGCTGTTTGGCTTGTGTGATGTTAATCACGAGAATCTCCATGCCCATTTTTTTAAGCCACCCTGCAGGAGTGGGGGCTCTCAGGAATGGAGACTGCTGCAGTTTGGATTGAACTTTGGGAGCATGTCCCGCTCGTCTACCGTGCAACATAACAGACTTACCTGGTATTCATGAAACTGAAGTGAGAAAGGGAGATAAGAGGAAGAAGTTTATCCTCATACTGATTCTGACTTGCTGGTATTTGGTAGCAAGGTTACAAACATGGAGTGCAATACATAAGAAATTGAATTATGGGAATACACTTGATGCTTTGACTCTGAGGAATGTTATGCACTGGGTGCTTATTATTTAAACAAGACTGTGAGGACATTAAGCTACTAAGCACTGTTAAATGATAAATTACAGCTTGTATGAAACCATTCACAAAGGAAGTACACAATGGGACTTGTAGGAATTGCACTGATGATCATGTGTCCATTTGAATTTAAGACGAGTGTGCACCTGGCTCACCTGTGAACAAGGCTGCATCCTTACAGCTGAAACGCATCAGGAAAGAATATGCAGACACTTTTATTCAATAAATTCAAGAATCTCATAGAATTGGGATTCAACATTCTTCTGTTTGGCTTGTGTGATGTTAATCACGGGACGCTCCATGCCCGTTTTTGAAGCCACCCTGCAGGAATTGGGGCTCTCAGGAATGGAGACTGCTGCAGTTTGGATTGAACTTTGGGAGCATGTCCTGCTCGCCTACCGTGCAACATAACGGACTTACCTGGTATTCATGATACGTAGGTGAGAAAGGTAGATAAAAGGAAGAAATTTCTCCTCATACCAATTCTGACTTGATTGTGTTTTAGTAACATGGATTTGACTGTGACAGCAAGGTTACAAACACGGAGTGCAATATATAAGAAATTTAATTATGGAAATACACTTGATGCTTTGACTCTGAGGAATGTTATGCACTGGGTCCTTATTATTCAAACAAGACTGTGAGGATTTGAAGCTATTAAACACTATTAAATGATAAATTACAGCTTGTATGAAAGTATTCACAAAGGAAGTGCACCATGGGACTTGTAGGAATTGCACTGATGATCACATGTTCTTTGAATTTAAGACGAGTGTGCACCCGCCTCACCTGTGAACAAGGCTGAATCCTTACAGATGAAAAGAGTCAGGAAAGAATATGCAGCCACTTTTATTCAATAAATGCCAGCATCTCATAGAATTTGGCTTCGACATTCTTCTGTTTGGCATTTGTGATGTTAATTACGGTGTTAGATTAGGCCAGTAGAATGCTTACATAATGTTATGTTTTAGTTAGCATTTGCGGCGCCATTTTCTTCTCAGGCGCAGTTTTGGGCTATTCGAAACTGATCTCGTTCATTTCTGAGAAATGCCCTCTTCTAAGTTTTGTTTCTGAAATGTTAAGTTTTGTTTCAGTAATGAGTAAACTGTTCATGTTGGCGCATAGCTTTCTCAATAGATAGAGGCCCTCTCCCACTTGTCTGGTGGCGGGCCCAGAGTAAAACAACCTTGGTACTGTGCTAGTTTGTGCAAGATACGAGAACAGAAACCTTTTTTTTGTATTTCACTGTCCAGTTGAATCTGCCTGGAAAATTCCACTGTGGGCACGCCTTCGCCTGGGTATGAAATGTACATAATGTATCTCTATGCTTTTTGATTTCAGTTCCCTCTGTAGCACTCCTAGCGGCTGTACAGATGGGGCTCCACTCTGAGTGTATATGAATAAACAGTTATTGGTTTGTATTCTCCACTGTCTGACTGACTCATCATTTAGTACGAAAGGCTGAGAGGAGGTCAGTGGTGACCCGGGTGGCCTCTTTGGGTCACTTCCTTCAGTTGGTGCCCGAACAGGGACTCCTTCAGGTTGTTGACCCATTCTCTTTCCGCAGACAGAGGGGAGGACGAGGGCATCATCAGGTCAGATGGACGGCTCAGGGATCCCTGCATGAAGAGTTTCTGTTACTCGCAGCTGCAGCCTTTGTCCCACCGAAGGGTGCCTTGCCCAGCATTCATCCCGACTGGAGTCCTGAATGGCGAAACCCTTGATCAGACTGTTTTGTCGGAAGAGTCGGCAGTGGAGAACTAGTTTGTTTGTACTTCTGATATCAGATGAGTCTGTTTTGTTCTATGTGGATATGGTATCATTGAGGTTTGAGCTTGTTACTGTCTAAGGACTATTTTGTTGAAAAGTGTTTGCAAATACTTTGCCAGGTAAAAATAATGATTTTGTTCTTCCTTTGCAGTGCCTCATCTAAGCAAAATTTGGAGTTTGTGTTGTTGTTATTCTGTAGATGCCTGGTTGGAAGAAGTTCAGCCTGCACCTATTGAAGGTAGCCCTAATTTTGATATGTATGTGAAACATGGTCTTGGCGATATTATGTTTAGTACATTATGACACAAATATATGAGGGACAATTCCGAGTTGCAGTGGCCTCTGACACCCTCCTTTGATGAACAGAAGATTGGCTTTTTACAGGAACAGTTGTTTAAGAGGCGTAGTAGACAGTCAATGTTTGACTCCCTTCGAACTTGGCAGAAGGAGGCCAAACAAAGGTGGCTAAAGATGGAGAAAGATGCACGGAAAGGGAGGATGCAGACACTTACACAGAAAGCTGTGGCGTTTGATAGAGAAAAACAGGAGACAGGAATAGAATATGAGGACAGGAGATTTCGGTTGCATATTGACAAGCCCTATGTGGCCAAAGAGGAAGATGATACTTTTGTAAAGGAGTTGTGAGATATTCGACCCCCGCCTCCTTATGCCCCTCAGAGAATATACCCCGTTGTTCCTTTACAGTCACAGCACCCTGTCTCGTCTGTTCCAGTTGCCCTGTATCTATGGCTGTTATACCCATAGCTCCGGTTACTGTGCCCCCTATTCTTTCTCTCCCCTTACCATCTTTGACGACTGTGACTTCTACTACATCCACTGTTCGACTCCTGCGCCGTCTGTCCTTTCTTCTCCGGTGCAATCATTGACTACAGTTCTACCCACTACTCCTATTACTCCTCTTTCTGCAGTTATTCATCCTCATCTGTTTTTGGATGCTAATACCCCTGTACGTGGTTTTGAAGAAAGGGATTTGGCGAGATTTAGGGAACAAACAGGCCCGCTGATGCAATTTGGAGTAGGGGAGGATGAGAAGAGGGTAATAGCGAGTCAGGCAATGCGGTGGGCTCGCAATGTGGTTTATAGCGTTAAGGATATTTGGTGAGTTATACATGATTTTGAACCTTTCTTACAACAGCATGCTTTTCAACATATGTCTGCTACATTGATTGACCTTTGGCATACACACATTGAACACACATTGAGTCGGAGGCTCCCCAAATATTATTTGATATTAGAGACTGCGTTTATGTTACTGATTTAGTGCCAGAACAGGTGCTTGGTAATATTTCTACCATAGTCTCTTATAGAGGTTGATTGTATGATAAGAGTCCTACTCAAATAACTCAGTTCCCTATGCGTGAAGTCCACCCAATTTATCATCCAGAAATACCTAAATTGACGGATCAGCATGGTGCGACTGATAGAGTGGCCGTGGCTGCCCGCTTACAGAAGCAATGGGTTTATACTCCATGGAAACAGAGTGAGGTTTTAGCCCTTAAGACTACTCTGCCCAATCCAAGGAAAAACCCTACAGCCTATTATAAGGAATTAACAGAAGCTGCCTCTTCTACTGTAATGAGCCTTGCTGATATTGAAATGTTTTTTAGTCTTCTTGTCCCAGTCGATATTTGGTGGCTGGTGCATACTCCAAATCATGTCGCCGAGCTGGGTGGTACATGGGATGTGATTAAGGGATCAGATCAAGAAAGGAAGCCAGGAGATAAGCCGCGTGCTCAGATACTCACTTTGCCTGGTCGTATTATTACATATATGCATACACTCATTCCACTTAAGAACATAAGTTGGGATAGATTGACAGCCTGTCAACAGAAGAAGGATGAGAGTGTATCAGATTTTTTTACCAGGTTTGAAGATACGCTTTTGGATTATAGTGGGCAGGATAGGCCCACGGAAGGAGGAGTTCAGTTGCTTGTCAACAGGTTTGTCACTAATCTTCTTCCTGAAATAATGACTCATTTGCCGGTGTCTGAAAGTACTTGGTCTATGTCTTCTCCCTCTGTTATTTTGAATATGGCTCAATATTATGAGTATCGAGATCAGGAGGAAAAGGGTAAAACTGATAAAAAACATAAGGATTTAAAGACAAAAATGTTGTTGCAGCAGGCATTTTGGGGTAATACCAGAGGACGGGAAGGTCCTTCTCAACAACTCCCACGTACTAGGCAGCCCTCAATGACACCCATGGGACAGAATCAGTGTGCGTATTGTAAGGTGGAAGGGCTTTGGCGTAGGCAGTGCCCTGTGCTCTTACAGAAGGTTTCATCCCCTAGAGGACGCGGTTCTGGTGGTAGAGGCCGTGGGATCGACAGAAATCAGAATGCTGTGGCTCCTGTGGGCCGCTCTGACAATAATTATTTTGATGACCCAAGAGATGGACAGTATTATCATGATGACTATGATATTGATAATGTGACAGGTATGTCTTACAGCTAGGATAGCCAGGGGCAGGGTGAGGGACCAGTTCAGATACCTGTAGATATGCATGGTCCTTATGTCACAGCGGATTTGCAAGGCTCGACTAATGAATTTCTGGTGGACACAGGTGCAACAAAAAGTTCTGTTTCTCGACATATGGTCCCCGTGGCAGCTCTGTCTGGCCAAAATAATGTTTCGGTAGGTTTTTCCAGTGTAATGGTTGTTAGCCCCATTTCACGCCCCCTTGCACTTACTGTTGGTCTTTTCACTGTGGAGTCTCCATTCTTATTAACATCTAATTGTGGTGAAAATTTGATGGGTTTGGATTTGTTGAAGAAGTTGCATGCTACTATTTATTGTTCTCCTGATGGTGTATATATTACTATAGGTCCGGATGTGAGTACTAGACGGTGTTTGTCTCAGGATGTGCCCCTTCCAGATGAATTTGCTCAGGTACCACCCACACTATGTGCCACAGGTGATACAGATGTGGGCCTGTTGCATATATCACCAGTTTCTATACGAGTTAAAAATAATGCTATTCTGCCCCATATTCCCCAGTATAAAGAACCGCAGGAAGGGGAACGGGCCCTTCTTCAGATTATTTAGGATTTGATTTGAAAGGGAGTAGTTGAAGAAACGTCTGCTAACATTTGTAATAGTCCCATTCTTCCGGTCCTTAAGAGGACACCCTCGGGTTCTTCTGATGCTATTGATGATGTCTATTGTTTTGTGATTGATTTGCAAGAGGTTAATAAAATAGTAATTCCGCAATATCCGGTGGTTCCTGATATCACTACACTTTTAACAATGATCCCATCTACTGCTAAGTTCTATTCTGTTATTGATTTGAAAAATGTATTCTTCAGTATTTCTATCCACCCGGGCAGTATGTATTTGTTTGTATTTACAGTGGCCGGCAGCAGATTTAGATTCTGTTGTGCTCCTCAAGGCTATACAGAGAGTCCTAGTATTTATAGTGTGGCATTAAAAAGTCAGTTGGATTCAATATCGCTTTCCCTAGGTAATGTATTGGTGCAGTATGTTGATGATCTGTTGATTGCTTCTGATACGGAACAAAGTTGCAAGGACAGTAAAGTGAAATTGTTGTTGCATTTGGCACATCATGGACATAAGGTCTCTCTTTTGAAATTTCAGTATTATCGACAGGAGGTTACCTTTTAGGTCACCTAATGTCGAAGGAGGGTAGGAGGTTGACCCCTGAGTGCGTCAGTACCATTATTAAAACACCCATTCCACAAATTCAAAGAGATGTACGCGCTTTTATAGGTATTACTTCCTACTGTCGCCAATGGATTTTGAATTATTCTTTACTAATCAAACCTTTGCTTGCATTAACAATGAAAGCGGTGCATGAGCCTTTGCCTTGGATGCCAGAATGTCAGCAATCTTTTGATCAATTAAAAATTGCGCTTTGCTCGGCTCAAGTGCTTGGCACACCTAACTATAGGAAACCGTTTGTGCTTTATGTTCATTAATTGGCTGGTTGCGCACTTTCTTTCTTAACACAGAAAATTGGGGATAAATGAAATGAAATGAAACGGAGATTTGTAGAGCGCGAAACATTAACCCGAGGGTGTCAAGGCGCTTGCTCATCAAAAAACAGGGTTTAAGCTAGGTGGTTCGAAAGCGCCTTAAAGACTGAACAGCCATGTCTTCAGTTATTTCCTAAAAGTCAACAGATGTGTTTCTTGTTTTAGCCTTCTTGGAAGAGAATTCCATAACTTGGTCGCGCCAACCAGGAAACTTCTTCCCCCCCAGGAGCATTTCTTGACCCTGGGGACAATCAGATCATGGGCGAAGGATGAACGGAGACGACGGACTGGAACATATGGTATCAGATTCCATTTTAGAAAGCCGGGTCCTGTGTGCTGTATGGCCTTAAAGACAATGCATAGAGCCTTAAACTCAATTAGTCTCTTTACTGGCAGCCAATGAAGATCTTTAAGCATCCTTGAAACAGATTTGTGTCTTGGGATGTTCAACAAGAGCCGAGCCGCAGCGTTCTGCACTACCTGTAGTTTAGACAGGCATTTTTTCCGGAGATTGGTAAAGAGCCCATTGCAATAATCAGCTCTTGACAGAACAAGAGCTGAGACCACTAATTTGCGTAGCTCGACGGGAATGAATGGGAGGATCTTTCTCAGAAGCTTTAACGTGTGGAAGGAGAGGGAGGTGACCTGATTGACATGACATTCAAATGAGAGTTTAGAGTCGAAGATAACTCCCAAGTTCTTTACCTTGGTCACTGGTGTTGGTAAAGGACCAAGCTCCTGGGGCCAAAGATCAGGGGACCAAAAATTTGTGTGGGCACCGAAAAGTAAGACCTCCGTCTTATTAGAGTTAAGTTTTAAACAATTAGCGGCCATCCAGTCCCCAACCTGACAAAGGCAGGTATGAAACTGTGCCATAGTCACAGTGGGTGAACCTGACACTGAGACAATGATCTGTGTGTCATTGGCATAAGATAAACAGAGGCCTTGTGCTTATATTTCTGCAGTGCTTGACCTTGTTGCTATGGCCCTTCCGAGCTGTCTGTGAGCGGTCGCGGCTGTGGCCACTTTAATCAGGCAATCGGCTGGACTCGTACTTGATACAGACCTCACAGTTATGGTACCCCATGCTGTGGATCCACTTTTGAATAAGACAAAGACGCAGCACCTCACCAGTGCGCGTCTTACTGGTTATGAATTGACATTGTTTGCTAAGCATATTACGATCAACACCCGCAAAACCTGCCAACACCCTTTGATCCCTGCCCACTTGTGGCACACAGTTGCTACCACTTTGTAGGCTGTGATTGATAAATTAACAGAGGAATAACATTTAAAAAAAATAAAAAAAAATACACTTAATCAGCAACTAAGGAAAATGATGCTGCTTAGCTCGGCCCTTTCCCTTTGATTTCCTTCAGAAACTCCCCAGCTTTAATCTCAGACAAAAAAATCTGGGAAGAACCATTTATGATTACTTTTAACCTTGCTGGGTTCATCAAGAACACCTGGGCACCTTGTTGTTGGAAAGGGGCTATAAGTTGACGAAGACGCCACCTCCGTTCCACTGTAACGTGGCAAAAATCAGGTTTTGCAAAAAACTGTACCCCATTTGACCCCTTCATGGCATTTGGGCGGGCCTGATCATAAACCATCTGCCTAAGAAGGCAGTTTCCAAAAAAAAACAAAAAAGCCCTGGGCTTTTCATCACTAAAGCTACTGCCATCTCGCCGTAGCTTTCGGTTAAAGGGGAAACGGTGTGCCCTTTGGACCTCGTAGTCCCAATTCCAATTGGCAGAGTCCAGAAAAGTGTCTCGCAAAAGTTTAACAATGTATCGTCTTGGATCGTCCCCCTCGACCCCTTCCGGGATCCCCAAAAGGCGAAGGTTGTTTCGACGTTGTCGATTTTCCTGTTCCTCTAGTTTTGCCATTACGTCTGTCAGGCATGCGGCTTGAGAAGTATTCTGTTCCTTTAAGGAGGTCACTTCAGCTTCTAAATTTTCTGTGCGGCCTTCCACCATTGCCATACGATCACCAATATCGGTACATATTTTATTTAGCTTCCGCATTCCTCCCTGTAGTTTTTTGGCGGCCCCTTTAGCAAGACGGCTATCACAGCGAGCCTCATCATGGAATTGTTTTATGGAGGTCATTATGGAGGTTAATGAGGGTTCTGCTACATGTATCGATGCTGTTTCAGCAAACTCACAGTGTATGTTCTTGGTTGTTTCATCATCTGGAGGATAAAGCAGCTGAGAGTCCGAGTAATCCCAGCTAAAATGACTACGTTTTTTTGCCTTATTACGTATTTTTTTCTTCCGCTGTACAGTTCCAGTACTAAAGGAGGGATCAGACTCATTGTCGTTGCAGGAGCTATCGCTGCCTGAGCTAAGTGCACCGTCCTCTGTTAAGGAGCCATCGGATACTGAATAAAAGTGCTCTCCAGTAATTTCTGGAGTCTGGGGGGCCGAGACCAGGGCCTGGACACCACAATTATCTCCCAAGCTTGCTTCAGCAGGACCCACCACAGACTCAGGAGTGGAATCAGAAGAGCCAGTGCCAAACGGGATCTCCAGCCCAAGCTTAGCGTCAGGATTGTCAGTTTCCGGGGGAGTGACCGAGATACTGTCTATGATTTCGTTATGATTCTTATTACTGGATTGAACCTCATCTGTTAAGTCCTCCCCAATTTGATTTGAGAAACTAACAGCAACTTGAGGATCACCCGATTGTGTTGAGTTCCCTTTCACGAATGATGAAGGGGCGGACAGAAGAGTAGGCACCTTAACTGCAGGAAAATGCTCGGTTATAGAGGGCAGGAGACCAGGATCTACACCCATGCCCTCCTTCATATTTCCTCTGCCCCCGGTTCTCCCCACCGTCTTCTTTAATCCACCAGTTTCCCGTTTACCTTTAGGGAAGGTTTCTGACCTCTCGGCGTCTCCCTGAGCAGCACTACTCAGAGCCGCCTTCGTTTTAGCGCTCCTCGCACCGGCATCTGTCTTGCGCTGCACTGAGACACCGCTCTCAGCGCGGCCGAAATCACGCTGCTTGGAAGACAGGCACCTGGATCCGATGGGACGCCCGCTGCTGAGCAACCCACGTTGAAAGTAGAAGACCGAATCGCCGCTCCGACGCCGCTTGTCTTTCCACGCGGAGTCCAGAACCATACTCTGCAAGAGCAGGATACCAGCATCCCAAAATCAAGTATAAGCAATGGACTACCTATGTCCGGCACGGCGTGGCTGGGTGGAAAGAGCTCACTATTGCACACAAAGTACTCCCCTGATTGTTAATCCGGGAAACCCGGACAACCTTAATAACTTAAATCTGAGTCAATGCTGGTGGAATGTCCCTATAGTAAGCTATGACAGATCTTCACCTAAGGGTGAAGAAGGAGGCAACTCCTTTTGTTTTATATTCCCTCACACACCCTATTGGTGTCATGCTTCATCATCGGGACACCCTGATGCCTAAAGGTCAGGGTGGGCTCAACCATATCTCAGGGAGCGCTTAGAAGATTTTTGGGCCAGAGGGGGATAAAGAGTAAAACTCCTCTGTCAGATCCCGGTTTCCCTTTATTCTTGGATCTGGCAGGGATATTAAAAAGATAGAGAAATAGGGTCCGGTGGGATATTATGGTCCTAGGACCCTACTGCCAACATGTTTCAGTCCACGTCTGCCCCGTAAAGGGTGCTGGACTTTCTTCAGGGCAAGAACTGTGACCCCCTGGAAAAACAAGAGGTATGGGAATTACCCTACGCTCAATATATTTAAGGGCAGATAGCTGCTCCTTATTTAAACAACCAATTGATGCGTCTTCACTGCATCTGTAGAACGACATAAACAACAAACTTTCCACCATAGTATCATGAACTCATAGTCTGCAGGATTGTGTACCATGCAATTGTGCCACAAACCTCGTGAATATCCATTCTAATGGTGACACAGTCATGGACTATACTCTTAATTCGAGTGCGTGTTTCTTGTTTGTTAAAGTCTCTCTATTGTACACTCATGTCTGTGTTATACCCGTGTAGTGGCGGCTTACCGCATCCTATATTCATACATTGCACTAGTGGGTGTAAAATTGGGTAAAACTCTCGTGTCAACCGCTCACCTGCTCTCATACCATTAAAATATCGCCACTCCCATCACTCATCTCTTTCACTCCAATACCGCTCCTTACCCCAAATTGGGAGAGGTTCCACTTCTCGCTGGACCTCAATTTTTGGAGTAGCCCTGTAGTCAAACCCTGAAGTGGATGTAATGCATACGTTGCGCAGGGCATATTGTTGCAACAAAGGTACCATGTCACAAAATGGCACCGTAGTTAATATAAGAACCGGGAGGACGAGAAATAAAAAAGAAAAAGAACGTAAGTAAAAGTCAGGCCGTCCCGCTGTTTAGAGCGGAAACGTGCCGATCCATACCTGCATCACGCTTTTTCGATAGGAGTTACTTACACCATCAAGGGTCCTACCCTGCTGACCGATCTAATCGTATTAGGTCCCAGCCGCTTGGTGAACCGCTACACTGAACAACTCTGTTTTTAAAGAGAACCTTATTTCCATACTTGAGTCGATGCAACCTCTTCCGGTGCTGTGTGTTGACGTCACTACGTTTATCGTGAACTATCAACGTGGAGCGAACATGAAACACGTGTTGCTCCCTCACCCTAATGGTCATGGGAAATGTAGTTCCAGATCATTTGCTACCCTAATAGTCATGGAATATGTAGTTTGTGAATGCGATGTCAGAGTATACGAACCACTGGAAACTTTATTTAATCTGACACCAATCTATTTCCCTCTTATTAGAGTAAAGTACGATGGCCCTTAAGATATAAGCACGTATGTGCCGGTGCTGTATTCACTATGTTAAGGTCTTTCAAATTCTTTTGTACAGTACACCTCGCATCTATGTAAACATAGTCCCACGTGACTCAGAGAGAACAATATAAGAGATTTTTTACGCCTCATGGTGTGCTTATAGGGACTGTTACTACTCTCCCTAATAATAGCTATTATACAAAACTATGTTACATATTTCCTCATTTCCCATGGAAGTAATTAACGCGGTAGGAGGAAGGGGAACCTGTCTGAGATAAACTTTATTCGTTTTGTATTTTGACTTGTGTCCTAGTACTTGGCATAACCATTAGGTACTACACATAGATCCGGTTATAGAAAACGCCCGGCGGATTTCTAAAAAACAGGGATTGAGTCTATGAATTAAAAGAAAGTGATAGGGGAATCTAATGTCGCACTAGGTGCGTGTTATGTTACACGCTGACCTATCTATTCTTGTTGAGTTGATTCCACGGTATGGAATCATTCAATCCTGTAAGGTGGGTTTTGAGCCTATACACCCACCGCTGTTCGCGTTCTAATAGGATTCTCGTGATGTCACCTTCCCCTTTTACCTTCTCAATCACTGTCCACCATAGGTCCCTGTCAGTATGCTTCTTTTCAACATAGTGGGCTGTCAGTTTTGTTGCTGTGATTGCGCGTCTAATGGTACTTCTGTGTTCGCTAATGCGAACCTTCACTTTTCTTCCTGTCATTCCCACATACATGAGATTGCATGGACATTTGATCAAGTAAATTGCTTTTTCACTGTTGCAATTAGTGTGCGTACGTTGTTCCCATGCGTGGTGCATACCAAGATCTACTTCCTTGGTGTGCTTGGTCAAGGGACACACCACGCACGATCCGCAAGGATAGTGGCCAGTAACCGGCTTTTGGTTCCAAAGTGTTGGCTGTTCATTTATTCTGGTTTTCCGGAAATCTGTGTGCACTAATGAGTCTCTAATGCTTCTATTTCTTCTAAATGAAAACATCGGTTTCTCAAACTTAAGTTTGTTGGAGGTCAAGACCGCCCATTTCTTGTTTATAATCCTCTTGATGTCATTAGAAGATGCATTAAACGTCGTTACACAGATCAGTTTCTCTTTCTCCTCTTTAGGAGTGGATTCTAATAGGGCCTCTCTTGGGGTGTTACGAGATCGTTTCTTTGCTCGTTCTATAATCTTCAAGGGGTATGCTCTCTCCTCTAATTTACTCGACAAAATATCTGCTTCTACTTTGTAATCTTTAAGATCAGCACAGTTTCTGCGTATACGTAAAAACTGCCCCACCGGAAGGTTCCCTTTGAGGGCTCGTGGGTGAGCACTTCCGAAATGCAGCAGGCTATTTTTGTCAGTCGGTTTAGTGTAGAGTGAGCTATACAGAGCCCCCTCTTTAGCACAGATATTTACATCAAGAAAGGAGACTTGTTGTTCATTATGAGTCATGGTGAACCTCAAGTGCGGATTGAGTTGGTTTATCCAGATAAAAAAGTTGTTCAAGGTGGCAATATCACCTTCCCATATAACCAGGATGTCATCTATATAGCGCCACCACTTTCCGATGTTATCAGAGTAGGGGTTAGGGGGCCAGATATGTTGTTCTTCTACCTGGCCCACGTACAAACACGCTATACTGGGCGCGAACGTGCTCCCCATTGAAGTGCCATGCACCTGTAAAAACAGCTGATCCTCAAACCTGAAAAAGTTTTCAGTGATGGCGAGGCACATCAATGTAATCACCCAGCTCACTGGTGCATCCCAGTTCCATTCCTCCTGTTCAAGGAGATTCTCTATGACCCTAATACTCTCTTCCTGTGGAATGCTCGTGTAGAGAGCTTCCACATCTAGACATACCAAGATGTTTTTGCAAGGGTCATACGTAACATCGGTTAAAAGATTAAGTAGATGTTTAGTATCCTGTACGTATGACCTGATGCGGGTTACTAGAGGACGGAGGAACCAGTCGGTATATTTCGAAAGGGGTTCCAGAAGGGAACCAATCCCGGACACAATGGGTCGTCCAGGTGGTGGTGTTTTGCCCTTGTGGATCTTCGGTATCGTGTAGAATACCGGTACCCGAGGATCTTCTGAATTCAGAAATTCGTGTTCTTTCTTGGTTATCCATTCCTGGACCAGTGCTTCGGAGGTTATGGTGCTTATTGTCCTCTTAAGCCGTATTGTTGGATCTCTCATGATGGGTCTGTAATACTTAGTATCTGCCAGTAGACTCATGCATGCTGTTCTGTAAGCGGTGGAGCTTTGTATTACCGTAGCTCCCCCCTTGTCTGCTGGTTTTATGCCAATGTCAGTTCTCAAACGTAAAGATTTCAGGGCCTCTCTTTCTCTTTTGTTGAGGTTGTCAAACGTACCGGTCTTCTTAGGTAAATCCTCGACCTCTTTTGATACACTTTCTTGAAAGCTATAACTTCAGGGGGCATCACTGATGTAGGCGGGCAAAAATTCGATTTTAGACGTAGAGTGGTGTGGTTTTTATCCTCTGTCTGTAATTCTTTATTCATAAAGAATGTTTTTAATCGTATCTTCCGGAAGAATTCACTCAATTCACAGCGTAGTTGGAATTTATCTAGGTATGTAGTTGGCACGAACCCGAGGCCCTTATTCAGGACTAGGGTTTCTTCAGTGCTCAAGCGATAGTCTGTAAGGTTGACCACTAGTCCCGCATTGTGCTTGTTCCTGCTATTGGTCCCTTCGTCATGCTGCGGGTGCTCACCGGTGCATTGCTGTCTTCCCATTGCACTTGCTTGTTGAAGTTGTTCTTTCTGCCGCGTCTGCCCCTTCTTCCACCCTGTCCTAAAAACGGTTCTGATTGTAATTGGGTTGGAAGAATGGGCCTGATTGGTAATGTGGAGGTCCGTGGAAAGGTGGTTGTCCCTGGAATGGAACAGGACCAAATGGGCCAGGCCATTGATACATCTGCGGGGGTTGATACCCTTGGTTATAGTTCCCCCGTCTCGGTCTCCTCGATCTACCTCTCCAACTCTTATTCGAACCATCACTTGACCAACCCTCATTTTCTGATTCCGAATTGCTTGAATCACCCTGGTACGAAGAACCCGACTCTGAGTTCTCCTGGGTTTTGTAGTCTTCTCTTACGTACGGGTACACCTTTTCATGGGCAAATTTTTTAAGGTCTTTTTGTAACTTATTGACCTTTGCATTAGAAAATCCTTGTGTTCCCCTATCTCCTTATTTACTTCCTCTAGTTTTTTCTTATAGAGTGTAATCTTTATTTCAGTCATCAGTGCGTCTTCGCTGGTTTTTATCTTGACAAAAATGGCTTCTGAAAGGCGCTTCGCCGTATTAATAATGAGGATCAACCAATCGCGTGTGCAGCGCCACGCGATTAGTGACCATTCTTTTTTTAAAAGTTGGTCATCCAAAAATATTCTCGGGGCATTGGTAACCAGGAGGCCTCTAGGTGCTGCATTGCCCCGTAGGTATTCTGTTAAAATAGCCCCGTGGAGTAAGATCTTCATCTGGGCTCGTTTAAGTTCTTTCAGTTCGTCCCAATTTTGTGCCTGACTCAAGTTTTGACTAATATTAGTGTCTGGTAACAGTGAAGGGCCAGCCAAAATAGCTGATGCAATTTCATCTGAGTACCCCAAGCCTAGGGACTCCGACGCAGTAAGTGATCCCACAGTATTCATGTTTGTATAAATAGATCGGGTATATACAAACGTGGGGTGCACACGGCTAGTCGAAAATGTGAACGATAAAAATTAATAAAAATTGAAAAGTGATGAAAAAATGAGCGATAAAAAAGGCAGATCATTGAGAGACGGCAAAACACCTGGGAGCTTCTCCCATACGTGGGTATATATAAACAGGTTTCAATTTGTAAACCCCTTCTTTTTATAACTATCGGACGCCCCACAGCTGTGCACTGCGCTAAACTACTATCACTAACAGAGTGAGATACTTCTCACTCCTTGAAGGGCTGAGAGGAACTCGCGAGGGGAGTGCACCCTCCCGTGTATTAACACTATTGCACACAAAGTACTCCCCTGATTGTTAATCCGGGAAACCCGGACAACCTTAATAACTTAAATCTGAGTCAATGCTGGTGGAATGTCCCTATAGTAAGCTATGACAGATCTTCACCTAAGGGTGAGGAAGGAGGCAACTCCTTTTGTTTTATATTCCCTCACACACCCTAGTGGTGTCATGCTTCATCATCGGGACACCCTGATGCCTAAAGGTCAGGGTGGGCTCAACCATATCTCAGGGAGCGCTTAGAAGATTTTTGGGCCAGAGGGGGATAAAGAGTAAAACTCCTCTGTCAGATCCCGGTTTCCCTTTATTCTTGGATCTGGCAGGGATTTTAAAAAGATAGAGAAATAGGGTCCGGTGGGATATTATGGTCCTAGGACCCTACTGCCAACATGTTTCAGTCCACGTCTGCCCCGTAAAGGGTGCTGGACTTTCTTCAGGCCAAGAACTGTGACCCCCTGGAAAAACAAGAGGTATGGGAATTACCCTACGCTCAATATATTTAAGGGCAGATAGCTGCTCCTTATTTAAACAACCAATTGATGCGTCGTCACTGCATCTGTAGAACGACATAAACAACAAAATTTCCACCATAGTATCATGAACTCATAGTCTGCAGGATTGTGTACCATGCAATTGTGCCACAAACCTCGTGAATATCCATTCTAATGGTGACACAGTCATGGACTATACTCTTAATTCGAGTGCGTGTTTCTTGTTTGTTAAAGTGTCTCTATTGTACACTCATGTCTGTGTTATACCCGTGTAGTGGCGGCAGCTTACCGCATCCTATATTCATACATTGCACTAGTGGGTGTAAAATTGGGTAAAACTCTCGTGTCAACCGCTCACCTGCTCTCATACCATTAAAATATCGCCACTCCCATCACTCATCTCTTTCACTCCAATACCGCTCCTTACCCCAAATTGGGAGAGGTTCCACTTCTCGCTGGACCTCAATTTTTGGAGTAGCCCTGTAGTCAAACCCTGAAGTGGATGTAATGCATATGTTGCGCAGGGCATATTGTTGCAACAAAGGTACCATGTCACAAAATGGCACCGTAGTTAATATAAGAACCGGGAGGACGAGAAATAAAAAAGAAAAAGAACGTAAGAAAAAGTCAGGCCGTCCCGCTGTTTTGAGCGGAAACGTGCCGATCCATACCTGCATCACGCTTTTTCGATAGGAGTTACTTACGCCATCAAGGGTCCTACCCTGCTGACCGATCTAATCGTATTAGGTCCCAGCCGCTTGGTGAACCGCTACACTGAACAACTCTGTTTTTAAAGAGAACCTTATTTCCATACTTGAGTCGATGCAACCTCTTCCGGTGCTGTGTGTTGACGTCACTACGTTTATCGTGAACTATCAACGTGGAGCGAACATGAAACACGTGTTGCTCCCTCACCCTAATGGTCATGGGAAATGTAGTTCCAGATCATTTGCTACCCTAATAGTCATGGAATATGTAGTTTGTGAATGCGATGTCAGAGTATACGAACCACTGGAAACTTTATTTAATCTGACACCAATCAATTTCCCTCTTATTAGAGTAAAGTACGATGGCCCTTAAGATATAAGCACGTATGTGCCGGTGCTGTATTCACTATGTTAAGGTCTTTCAAATTCTTTTGTACAGTACACCTCGCATCTATGTAAACATAGTCCCACGTGACTCAGAGAGAACAATATAAGAGATTTTTACGCCTCATGGTGTGCTTATAGGGACTGTTACTACTCTCCCTAATAATAGCTATTATACAAAACTATGTTACATATTTCCTCATTTCCCATGGAAGTAATTAACGCGGTAGGAGGAAGGGGAACCTGTCTGAGATAAACTTTATTCGTTTTGTATTTTGACTTGTGTCCTAGTACTTGGCATAACCATTAGGTACTACACATAGATCCGGTTATAGAAAACGCCCGGCGGATTTCTAAAAAACAGGGATTGAGTCTATGAATTAAAAGAAAGTGATAGGGGAATCTAATGTCGCACTAGGTGCGTGTTATGTTACACGCTGACCTATCTATTCTTGTTGAGTTGATTCCACGGTATGGAATCATTCAATCCTGTAAGGTGGGTTTTGAGCCTATACACCCACCGCTGTTCGCGTTCTAATAGGATTCTCGTGATGTCACCTTCCCCTTTTACCTTCTCAATCACTGTCCACCATAGGTCCCTGTCAGTATGCTTCTTTTCAACATAGTGGGCTGTCAGTTTTGTTGCTGTGATTGCGCGTCTAATGGTACTTCTGTGTTCGCTAATGCGAACCTTCACTTTTCTTCCTGTCATTCCCACATACATGAGATTGCATGGACATTTGATCAAGTAAATTACTTTTTCACTGTTGCAATTAGTGTGCGTACGTTGTTCCCATGCGTGGTGCATACCAAGATCTACTTCCTTGGTGTGCTTGGTCAAGGGACACACCACGCACGATCCGCAAGGATAGTGGCCAGTAACCGGCTTTTGGTTCCAAAGTGTTGGCTGTTCATTTATTCTGGTTTTCCGGAAATCTGTGTGCACTAATGAGTCTCTAATGCTTCTATTTCTTCTAAATGAAAACATCGGTTTCTCAAACTTAAGTTTGTTGGAGGTCAAGACCGCCCATTTCTTGTTTATAATCCTCTTGATGTCATTAGAAGATGCATTAAACGTCGTTACACAGATCAGTTTCTCTTCTCTTCTTTAGGAGTGGATTCTAATAGGGCCTCTCTTGGGGTGTTACGAGATCGTTTCTTTGCTCGTTCTATAATCTTCAAGGGGTATGCTCTCTCCTCTAATTTACTCGACAAAATATCTGCTTCTACTTTG
Organism: Calotriton arnoldi; assembly: GCA_963921515.1. Taxonomy (NCBI): domain Eukaryota; kingdom Metazoa; phylum Chordata; class Amphibia; order Caudata; family Salamandridae; genus Calotriton; species Calotriton arnoldi. The sequence goes on along the minus strand of CAWUFW010017173.1, from coordinate 32,208 downwards.
TAATCTTTAAGATCAGCACAGTTTCTGCGTATACGTAAAAACTGCCCCACCGGAAGGTTCTCTTTGAGGGCTCGTGGGTGAGCACTTCCGAAATGCAGCAGGCTATTTTTGTCAGTCGGTTTAGTGTAGAGTGAGCTATACAGAGCCCCCTCTTTAGCACAGATATTTACATCAAGAAAGGAGACTTGTTGTTCATTATGAGTCATGGTGAACCTCAAGTGCGGATTGAGTTGGTTTATCCAGATAAAAAAGTTGTTCAAGGTGGCAATATCACCTTCCCATATAACCAGGATATAGCGCCACCACTTTCTGATGTTATCAGAGTAGGGGTTAGGGGGCCAGATATGTTGTTCTTCTACCTGGCCCACGTACAAACACGCTATACTGGGCGCGAACGTGCTCCCCATTGAAGTGCCATGCACCTGTAAAAACAGCTGATCCTCAAACCTGAAAAAGTTTTCAGTGAGGGCGAGGCGCATCAATGTAATCACCCAGCTCACTGGTGCATCCCAGTTCCATTCCTCCTGTTCAAGGAGATTCTCTATGACCCTAATACTCTCTTCCTGTGGAATGCTCGTGTAGAGAGCTTCCACATCTAGACATACCAAGATGTTTTTGCAAGGGTCATACGTAACATCGGTTAAAAGATTAAGTAGATGTTTAGTATCCTGTACGTATGACCTGATGCGGGTTACTAGAGGACGGAGGAACCAGTCGGTATATTTCGAAAGGGGTTCCAGAAGGGAACCAATCCCGGACACAATGGGTCGTCCAGGTGGTGGTGTTTTGCCCTTGTGGATCTTCGGTATCGTGTAGAATACCGGTACCCGAGGATCTTCTGAATTCAGAAATTCGTGTTCTTTCTTGGTTATCCATTCCTGGACCAGTGCTTCGGAGGTTATGGTGCTTATTGTCCTCTTAAGCCGTATTGTTGGATCTCTCATGATGGGTCTGTAATACTTAGTATCTGCCAGTAGACTCATGCATGCTGTTCTGTAAGCGGTGGAGCTTTGTATTACCGTAGCTCCCCCTTGTCTGCTGGTTTTATGACAATGTCAGTTCTCAAACTTAAAGATTTCAGGGCCTCTCTTTCTCTTTTGTTGAGGTTGTCAAACGTACCGGTCTTCATAGGTAAATCCTCGACCTCTTTTGATACACTTTCTTCGAAAGCTATAACTTCAGGGGGCATCACTGATGTAGGCGGGCAAAAATTCAATTTTAGACGTAGAGTGGTGTGGTTTTTATCCTCTGTCTGTAATTCTTTATTCATAAAGAATGTTTTTAATCGTATCTTCCGGAAGAATTCACTCAATTCACAGCGTAGTTGGAATTTATCTAGGTATGTAGTTGGCACGAACCCGAGGCCCTTATTCAGGACTAGGGTTTCTTCAGTGCTCAAGCGATAGTCTGTAAGGTTGACCACTAGTCCCGCATTGTGCTTGTTCCTGCTATTGGTCCCTTCGTCATGCTGCAGGTGCTCACCGGTGCATTGCTGTCTTCCCATTGCACTTGCTTGTTGAAGTTGTTCTTTCTGCCGCGTCTGCCCCTTCTTCCACCCTGTCCTAAAAAACGGTTCTGATTGTAATTGGGTTGGAAGAATGGGCCTGATTGGTAATGTGGAGGTCCGTGGAAAGGTGGTTGTCCCTGGAATGGAACAGGACCAAATGGGCCAGGCCATTGATACATCTGCGGGGTTGATACCCTTGGTTATAGTTCCCCCGTCTCGGTCTCCTCGATCTACCTCTCCAACTCTTATTCGAACCATCACTTGACCAACCCTCATTTTCTGATTCCGAATTGCTTGAATCACCCTGGTACGAAGAACCCGACTCTGAGTTCTCCTGGGTTTTGTAGTCTTCTCTTACGTACGGGTACACCTTTTCATGGGCAAATTTTTTAAGGTCTTTTTGTAACTTGTTGACCTTACTTTGCATTAGAAAATCCTTGTGTTCCCCTATCTCCTTATTTACTTCCTCTAGTTTTTTCTTATAGAGTGTAATCTTTATTTCAGTCATCAGTGCGTCTTCGCTGGTTTTTATCTTGACAAAAATGGCTTCTGAAAGGCGCTTCGCCGTATTAATAATGAGGATCAACCAAACGCGTGTGCAGCGCCACGCGATTAGTGACCATTCTTTTTAAAAAGTTGGTCATCCAAAAATATTCTCGGGGCATTGGTAACCAGGAGGCCTCTAGGTGCTGCATTGCCCCGTAGGTATTCTGTTAAAATAGCCCCGTGGAGTAAGATCTTCATCTGGGCTCGTTTAAGTTCTTTCAGTTCGTCCCAATTTTGTGCCTGACTCAAGTTTTGACTAATATTAGTGTCTGGTAACAGTGAAGGGCCAGCCAAAATAGCTGATGCAATTTCATCTGAGTACCCCAAGCCTAGGGACTCCGACGCAGTAAGTGATCCCACAGTATTCATGTTTGTATAAATAGATCGGGTATATACAAACGTGGGGTGCACACGGCTAGTCGAAAATGTGAACGATAAAAATTTATAAAAATTGAAAAGTGATGAAAAAATGAGCGATAAAAAAGGCAGATCATTGAGAGACGGCAAAACACCTGGGAGCTTCTCCCATACGTGGGTATATATAAACAGGTTTCAATTTGTAAACCCTTTCTTTTTATAACTATCGGACGCCCCACAGCTGTGCGCTGCGCTAAACTACTATCACTAACAGAGTGAGATACTTCTCACTCCTTGAAGGGCTGAGAGGAACTCGCGAGGGGAGTGCACCCTCCCGTGTATTAACACTATTGCACACAAAGTACTCCCCTGATTGTTAATCCGGGAAACCCGGACAACCTTAATAACTTAAATCTGAGTCAATGCTGGTGGAATGTCCCTATAGTAAGCTATGTCAGATCTTCACCTAAGGGTGAGGAAGGAGGCAACTCCTTTTGTTTTATATTCCCTCACACACCCTAGTGGTGTCATGCTTCATCATCGGGACACCCTGATGCCTAAAGGTCAGGGTGGGCTCAACCATATCTCAGGGAGCGCTTAGAAGATTTTTGGGCCAGAGGGGGATAAAGAGTAAAACTCCTCTGTCAGATCCCGGTTTCCCTTTATTCTTGGATCTGGCAGGGATATTAAAAGATAGAGAAATAGGGTCCGGTGGGATATTATGGTCCTAGGACCCTACTGCCAACATGTTTCAGTCCACGTCTGCCCCGTAAAGGGTGCTGGACTTTCTTCAGGGCAAGAACTGTGACCCCCTGGAAAAACAAGAGGTATGGGAATTACCCTACGCTCAATATATTTAAGGGCAGATAGCTGCTCCTTATTTAAACAACCAATTGATGCGTCGTCACTGCATCTGTAGAACGACATAAACAACAAAATTTCCACCATAGTATCATGAACTCATAGTCTGCAGGATTGTGTACCATGCAATTGTGCCACAAACCTCGTGAATATCCATTCTAATGGTGACACAGTCATGGACTATACTCTTAATTCGAGTGCGTGTTTCTTGTTTGTTAAAGTGTCTCTATTGTACACTCATGTCTGTGTTATACCCGTGTAGTGGCGGCAGCTTACCGCATCCTATATTCATACATTGCACTAGTGGGTGTAAAATTGGGTAAAACTCTCGTGTCAACCGCTCACCTGCTCTCATACCATTAAAATATCGCCACTCCCATCACTCATCTCTTTCACTCCAATACCGCTCCTTACCCCAAATTGGGAGAGGTTCCACTTCTCGCTGGACCTCAATTTTTGGAGTAGCCCTGTAGTCAAACCCTGAAGTGGATGTAATGCATATGTTGCGCAGGGCATATTGTTGCAACAAAGGTACCATGTCACAAAATGGCACCGTAGTTAATATAAGAACCGGGAGGACGAGAAATAAAAAAGAAAAAGAAAAAGAACGTAAGTAAAAGTCAGGCCGTCCCGCTGTTTTGAGCGGAAACGTGCCGATCCACACCTGCATCACGCTTTTTCGATAGGAGTTACTTACGCCATCAAGGGTCCTACTCTGCTGACCGATCTAATCGTATTAGGTCCCAGCCGCTTGGTGAACCGCTACACTGAACAACTCTGTTTTTAAAGAGAACCTTATTTCCATACTTGAGTCGATGCAACCTCTTCCGGTGCTGTGTGTTGACGTCACTACGTTTATCGTGAACTATCAACGTGGAGCGAACATGAAACACGTGTTGCTCCCTCACCCTAATGGTCATGGGAAATGTAGTTCCAGATCATTTGCTACCCTAATAGTCATGGAATATGTAGTTTGTGAATGCGATGTCAGAGTATACGAACCACTGGAAACTTTATTTAATCTGACACCAATCAATTTCCCTCTTATTAGAGTAAAGTACGATGGCCCTTAAGATATAAGCACGTATGTGCCGGTGCTGTATTCACTATGTTAAGGTCTTTCAAATTCTTTTGTACAGTACACCTCGCATCTATGTAAACATAGTCCCACGTGACTCAGAGAGAACAATATAAGAGATTTTTTACGCCTCATGGTGTGCTTATAGGGACTGTTACTACTCTCCCTAATAATAGCTATTATACAAAACTATGTTACATATTTCCTCATTTCCCATGGAAGTAATTAACGCGGTAGGAGGAAGGGGAACCTGTCTGAGATAAACTTTATTCGTTTTGTATTTTGACTTGTGTCCTAGTACTTGGCATAACCATTAGGTACTACACATAGATCCGGTTATAGAAAACGCCCGGCGGATTTCTAAAAAACAGGGATTGAGTCTATGAATTAAAAGAAAGTGATAGGGGAATCTAATGTCGCACTAGGTGCGTGTTATGTTACACGCTGACCTATCTATTCTTGTTGAGTTGATTCCACGGTATGGAATCATTCAATCCTGTAAGGTGGGTTTTGAGCCTATACACCCACCGCTGTTCGCGTTCTAATAGGATTCTCGTGATGTCACCTTCCCCTTTTACCTTCTCAATCACTGTCCACCATAGGTCCCTGTCAGTATGCTTCTTTTCAACATAGTGGGCTGTCAGTTTTGTTGCTGTGATTGCGCGTCTAATGGTACTTCTGTGTTCGCTAATGCGAACCTTCACTTTTCTTCCTGTCATTCCCACATACATGAGATTGCATGGACATTTGATCAAGTAAATTACTTTTTCACTGTTGCAATTAGTGTGCGTACGTTGTTCCCATGCGTGGTGCATACCAAGATCTACTTCCTTGGTGTGCTTGGTCAAGGGACACACCACGCACGATCCGCAAGGATAGTGGCCAGTAACCGGCTTTTGGTTCCAAAGTCTAACTAAAGTGCGCAGGTCTAACTGTTGCAGCTGGCACTAAGTGCTGCGCAGCTGTGAAGGTCAGGGCTAAGGGAGGGCATTTCACTCCTAACTGCCCAACTCAACATTAGCCTAAACGGTGCAGCTTCCCACTACTTGCTGGGCAGCTGTGAAGTGAAAAGGCCTGGCACTAACCGTGCCTTACTAGCCTCTGCAGCCACAGCATCGCCACCAACAGGGGCAGAGGGGCTGCAGCAAGTCGACTCGAGATCATGAGAGTAACAGACAGTCTGTTGGTCAGTGTGTGAGGAGGTACTCTGCTGATGTGTCTGCCTTTTCGCCGCTCCTATTGCTGGTCTGGCGCTATAATTAAATTTAAATTTTCCCAGTGTTGCCCCGTACTCCGCTGTAATAAAGTGTCCTGCCTGGGCGCCATTTTAGGGTCAGGCAGCATGGGGCATCTACTTCAGCCCGGGAGGCCCCATTGTCCGTTACTTCTCAGGGAGGAGGAGGGGGGGCAGGTAGAAGGCAGCGATAGGGAGGGTGGTCACTCTCCCGCATGGCCGGTTCCCCCGCCTCCGCGCTGTAGCTGGAGCACTCACCGGTTCAGCCGATCGTACTCCCGTTCACTAGCGCTGCTGGCCCAGAAACGAATTTGTACCGGCCGCCTTTATCTGTGGGGCGAACTGGGACCCAGTGAATGCAAGGATAGGTAAAAAGCGATGTATTCTAGCAGGGTACAGGATCACTGTGATCGCAGCACATTTGGCATCTAAACGTTTGGAAGAAATGGAGCCGTGCACAATATAATGAGGCCAAACGAGGTGGCGTGGTTAGCGTCGGAGAAGGGAGCCTCCACTTCCCGTCTCAAACAGGCAAAAAGAGCGTTGTTCCTCACCCCGCATAGTAGGAGGATGTGTCTCGCGGGCATTCGGAAGCTTCAGGCTCGATCTCCACTCGGTCGCGGTGGCATTCGCAGTCAGTCGTAGCGCGCGGTCCGGGCCCCGCCCTCAGTCTTACCCGAGTCCCCTGTTGACTCGGGGCCTCCGAGGGCCGCGTCAGGCCCAGGCACATCGCGGCGCCGATCTCGGTATTTACAGCAGTATAGCGGGGTATCCGTAGCTCATTCAGCTCACCGGCATGTCAGGACCTCGCGTCGCTGCAGCAGGGCTGAAAGTACAGCGGCTATGCACGGTGCGGCGGACTTCGTTTTGTGGTGGCTCCGGAGCTCCTAAGTCAGGCGGCCATCCTGGTCACTGCTCACACACCACAATATGATCTAAGGAAGGGTGAGTCACAAACACCCTTACATTAAGGGGACCACGTGTCTGTTGCGCACCCTTGACTTTCGCTGCTTAGGCAGCGCGCCCGGACCTTCACAGCTGCGCAGCACTTAGTGCCAGCTGCAACGTTTAGACTCTGCGCAGATTGCGCACCCTTGACCTCCGCTGCCTAGGCAGCGCGCCCTGGTCCTTCACAGCTGCGCAGCACATAGTGCCAGCTGCAACATTGAGACCTGTGCAGATTGCGCACCCTTGACCTTCGCTGCTTAGGCAGCGCGCCCGGAACTTTTGGGTCATAGGACATTTGAGCCCCTCTTTGAGATTGCCAGTTTCCGATTGGGCTGTCCTGGCTCGGTCGGTGGCCCATGGGATGAGTAATGCACATAATTGGCGTCCACTTTGCTCTCCTCTAACTGTGCTCTTGGTTGAGGTATGGTGTCCATTTGGGCCTCCTCCCTGGGGAGCCAAAGAATGTCCTTCCCCATCACTGCGATCCTATAGGCGACTCCCATTTCCATGCGGGTTTCCACACTGGGAGGTCCCAATCCCGGGTGGTAGGGTTTGCCCCTGTATGATCCCACACCCTCTCCACTGCTGGAGACAAGCCAGCCTTCTATCCCACCGGTACGATGTCTTATTAGGGAGTAAGACCAGAGGCCCTGGCCCTGCATGTCTAGTAGCCTCCTGACCGCTCTCATTGGATTATCCTCACTCGCCTTCCGGCTTATGTGCCCTCCTCTTCATATTATTCTTTTCTGATCCATCGCTACCCTAGTGGCCCTCCTCTCCCTACCATGGCTTCCATTCGAATTAAGTCGGGAGTTAACTGCTTCAAAGTCATCTATCCCCCAATCTGTCCAAAGCAGCAGCAAAACGGTTCAAACACAACACCATTGAACACTTCCTGATTCCCTCTTTGTTGATCAATTCCATAATGGGCACCTAGGGAAGCTAAAAATGACTTAATTTTTTTCACCCATGACATCCCTTCCTGGTCCACCAGCTTCTTCAATTTCTTCAACGTCTCCTCCTCCTCACCTATCCCGCATGGACAGCGACTAAAAATTTCCCCTCCACGAGCTTTAAGGGCTCGCTCACCATAACACTCTACAACAATGGCACCGTCATGATTCAAGCGACAGACTCCTGTCTCTCCCTCTTCGACCATCTCTTCCACTCCCTTCGTCCAACCCACACAACTATGATCTCCCCCAACTCTTCTTTGAACTCCTCCCCTTTCTCCCTTTCTCCCCCAGACCCCCCGATACTCCAGCAGGCCGCTATCCCGGGAGGCGCAGGTCTACCCTTTGCTCCCCCAGTCACTGCTCCCTCATCTCCCTCTCTTCCCCTTCCAAAATGCCCCTCCCCCTATCTTATCTTTCCGGCCTCTGGCCTCCACCCCCCTCCCCACCCTACACCTGCTCGATTCTCCAACATTTTATCCGCCCCCTAATCCCACTAAATCTGCCCTCCGCCCCCTCTTAATTCACCTCTCTTACAACCTGGTCTTCCCATCAACTGTCCTTACCTTCCCCCTTACCTCCCCCTTTCGCCTCATCCCTTTCCGCTCTTCCCCGTCCCCGTACCCTAAATTCTCCTCTTCCACCTCCCATCTATCCTCAACCCCACCTTCCTCTTCCCTTGCTTCCCAACCTTATCTCCCTCCCTGACAATTCCTTCCTCGTCTCTCCCTCCGACGTTGCAGTCCCTTGCTTCTCCCTCAGTTTCCCTCTAGTCAATTCCCCCACTCCACCTGGTACTTGTCCCCCTACATTCGCCTTGCATAGCCTACAGTACCTATCTTGCACCATCCTCTCCTTTCTCCCCATTCCTCTGGCCCTCCTCGGACCCCCTGCCCTCCCCTCCTTTACAGCCCCTTTTCTTTCGGATCCACGCACATTCGGACCTCATCTGTCCCCCGCCCACCCCGCCCGGGTCAGTCTCGTCTCCCCTCTTCTCCCCTTACCTCCGGCCCTCTTTATCCCCCTCCTACTCCTCAACTTCCTCCTCGGACGTATGCCCTCTTCTCTTCCCCTCTGTTCAACTCCAGTAAAAATATTTCTCTTCCCACCACTGTTTCTCCTTCCACTCCCTCTGTTCACCATCGTTCCTCACCCTCTTCCCTTGCTCCCCAACCCCCACCCATTCCCCCTCCCCTCCCTCCCTCCCTCACCCTCTGCACTCCCTCACTTATCCCATTCCACCACCCCGCCCCGTCCTCCCTCACCATCTGCACTCCATCTCATATCCTGCTCCTCCAGCCCGCCCTGTCCTCCCTTACCTTCTGCACCAACGCCTCTACTCATTCCCCCACCCCTCCCCGTCCTCCCTCACCCTCTGCACTCCCTTCTTTATCCACCGAGCCACCTAACACTCCCATGCTCAGCTCTCCTCTCTCTGGAAAATAAACTGGATTCTCTCATCTATTCCATCTCCCAGCTGGTAGCGTCCATCTCACGTTTAAGCGCCAAGTTATCCCCTGTCCCTAACACCCTCCCGAGGAGTCCCTTGCTCCCGCACCCCAATAAAACCAATCACAGTCTGCCCTCTGCAGACATCACCAATTCACGGGCCAGCCTCAAGACCACCAACGTCACTCCCTCTCCGCCCTCCTCTCCTAAGAATTTTACGCAGTTTCCTATTCAGGTCATCTCCTCTGTCAGACCTCACCAACCTCCCTCTTGCCGGGCTCCTCATTCAAGAATCTTATCCCTATCTCCCTGAACAACCCTAACACCCCTTCACCAAAACATCTGCGCCAGAGCTGCACTGTTTGCTCCACAACTGCAGATCTGCAGTCAAACACAAAGTGGAAATCTCTGATACTATCACTCACCAAAATCTTGACATGATCTTCCTCACTGAGACCTGGTTTAATGACTCCTCTCATACTTTGTTTGATCTGTTGGTACCCACTGACTATTCTATCCTCAGAAATGACAGGGCAGACAAAACTGGAGGAGGTGTCGCTATCATCTTCAGAAACTCCCTTCAAATTAAAGCGGTCCCAACCACCCTCTTCCGTACATTCGAATGCCTTTCCCTAGAACTTCAAATACATCACGGCTCACCCTTTAGATTCCATGCCATCTACCACCCGCCTGGTTACTGCTCTTCCTTTGTGGAGGAACTGACTGACTTTATCAGTGACCAACTCTCTCAAAGTGACAGACAGATCTTCCTGGGTGACTTTAATCTCCACTGGGGCTCCTTGGAAGACTCGGCTGCCAACAAGCTTGCCTCCTTTCTCTCAGCCAATGATCTCCTCCAACATTGCTCGGAAACCACACATTCTAAGGGCTCTATTCTGGACCTTGTCATATCCAAAGAAGACCTGCTGACCACTGCTCCCCCCATCCATGTAGACTGGTCTGACCACCTCCTCATTCCCTTCCGCTTTCACCTCTCGCACGTTATAACTCTCGGCCAACCTAAAAGAGCTACTACCTGGTTCCGTAACACTAAGAACATTGATCTTGACACTTTTTGTGATTCCGCTATGCAGGCACTTCCTAGACTAGACCCTAGCGTGGATGTCAACGATCTCACTTCTCAGTGCCTCTCTAGTACTAGCAGTCGAAATCGACATTGTTGCTCCTCTCCAAAGCAAAAGGAAAAGACCCACCCCCTCAGCACCTTGGTTCAATAAAGCGCTCTACGATGAAAGGAAAACCTTAGATTCCTGGAGAAGCATTGGAGAAAATCTCCTTCCACCGCTAACTCTCTCTTTACGCTCAGCAAGATCCATATATCACAATCACATCTTCCTGGAAAAAGCATCACATTTCAGATCCCTCCTTGACTCGGCTAAAAACAGACCCAAAAACTTTTTGACCTCTTCAAAACCCAAACTGTTCTCCTCCAACCATTAAGCCTGAGGATTCCTCAAAGAAAGCAGCAGATTTCGCTATATTCTTCGATGAAAAGGTCAAAGCTCTGGTGGATAAGGTCGCCCACCCCCCCCATGGAGGAGCGGAAATCCTTGGTCACCTGGCAGAACTTTGACGTCATCTCGGAAGATGACCTCCTCAAATGCATCCGCGAAACTAAACCCTCCAACCATTCCTCCGACCCCATCCCTAGCGACATCGCCATCGATTTCTATACCTATACTCTCTCTTACTGGACCAGGCTAGTCAATCTCTTCCTCAGTCAAGGCTCCCTCCCAGTTACCCTCAAATCAGGTCAGGTCACCCTCTTCTAAAAAACCCGCCGCGGATGCGAACGACCTCAACAACTTCCGCCCTATCTCCAACCTCCCTTTTCTGTCGAAAATCACCGAAAAATGTGTTGCGAAACAACTTTCCTCACATATTATGGACAATAACCTCCTCGACGTCTTCCAGTCGGGCTTCATCCAAAACTGCAGCACTGAAACAGCCATGCTGCAAGTGATTGACGATGCGCTGCATATACTCGACGCTGGGGATTCATGTCTTCTGATTCTTCTAGACCTCTCTGCAGCCTTTGACACGGTTAATCATAGCACCCTCCTCAACACTCTTCAACAGAGAATGGGACTGGATGGCACAGTGCTCAAATGGTTTGCCTCTTTCCTCTCGGACAGATCCCAAATGATCAAGATAGGGAACAGTCTTTCATCTCCTGTTGCCGTAGGTCAAGGCGTCCCTCAAGGTTCTATCTTGGCACCCACCTTGTTTAATCTCTACCTGGAACCTTTAGGGAACCTCCTAAGCAAATCTGGGATCCTTTACCATCTGTATGCGGACGACACGCAAATCTACCTTAAGGTGTCCTCCGCACACGATCTCTCCCTACTCAATTCTACCCTCAACTCTATTCACAACTGGATGTCTGCTCACCAACTCATTCTGAATCCCGCCAAAACTGAATTCCTCCTCCTCTCTACCTCTCTCTCACCTCCTCCTGTTCAATCTTGGATGGATCAGCTGAACCTTCTCAACAACAAACCCATCATTGTTGACAGCGCTAAATCCCTAGGTGTCATTCTCGACAAAAGACTCAACCTAATCGCCCACATCAACTCTATTGCTAAGAATGCACGGTACCAGCTGCGCCTTCTGTGGGGATCCGTCGGTTCTTCCCGGAGAAAGACTTAAAAACCTTGGTTCAATCTCTGGTTCTCTCAAGACTGGATTACTGCAATTCTCTTCTGACTGGCCTACCCAAATCCCACCTCTCCCCTCTCAAATCCATCCTCCATTCAGCAGCTCGCTTCATTTCAGGGTCTAAACGAAGCGACCACATCACTCCTATCCTGTCCTCTCTGCGATGGCTTCCGATCGAGGCAAGATCTATTTACAAAACTGCCTGCATCACACACAAAGCCTTACACACGTCCTCCCCTCGTTACCTGGCGAATAAACTGAAATTGTCCGGTGGCTCTCGCCCTTCTCGCAATGCGGAAAAGCTTCTGCTTGAGCCCCCCGTCTTCAAAAGGGAAAGATCGATGGCTCAATCCTTCTCGGGCAATGCGGTGAGAATCTGGAACTCGCTTCCCCACTGCTCCGTGCCACCTCCTCTACCCGGATCTTCAAAGCTGACCTCAAGTCTCTTCTATTCCAAAGACACTTCCAGAACTAATACGTTCGGTCTTAGGCCCCTCTAGGAAGTCCGCTCGTCAGTATAAAGTTGTACTTGTGTCTGTTCATTCCTTATTTTATGTGTTGTGTTGGTTTTTATGTGCGTGTTCCCCCATTATAAGTCCCCTGTGAAGTCACGCCCTCTCTACTACCTCAAGGAAGCTCTTCCATGATAGGAATTCTGTATTCCAAGCCTATAGAAGGGCCTTCTCAGTGTGCTTCGAGTTACTGCCACTTATTACAGTATTTTGCCTTTAGTGTATTTTGTACCCCATGTATCATATATTTTGTACCCCATGTACCCCCTGTTGAATCCACGCCTCTCTACTACCTCAAGGAAGTTCTTCCACTATAGGAAATTCTGTACTCCAAGCCTATAGAAGCGCCTTCCCAGTGTGTCATGTGTGACTGCCATTTATTGCAGTATTATACCTCCATTTGTATTTGGTATCCCATGTTTCATGCACATCTGTCACTTTTTCCTATTGGAACTCATTCCTCTTTTGTATTTGGTTTGTTTGTTTTTGCACAATTGTCACTTTTTCCTCATGCAATGTAACGCTTGTCTTTGTATTATGCTCATTTGTATCCTCCTCCTTATGTAATGTTGCTGATCCTGTTGTGAAGCGCTCTGACACCCTCGGGTAAAGTCCGCGCTATATAAAAACGCATAAATAATAAAAAAAATAATAATAAAAGTGTTGGCTGTTCATTTATTCTGGTTTTCCGGAAATCTGTGTGCACTAATGAGTCTCTAATGCTTCTATTTCTTCTAAATGAAAACATCGGTTTCTCAAACTTAAGTTTGTTGGAGGTCAAGACCGCCCATTTCTTGTTTATAATCCTCTTGATGTCATTAGAAGATGCATTAAACGTCGTTACACAGATCAGTTTCTCTTTCTCTTCTTTAGGAGTGGATTCTAATAGGGCCTCTCTTGGGGTGTTACGAGATCGTTTCTTTGCTCGTTCTATAATCTTCAAGGGGTATGCTCTCTCCTCTAATTTACTCGACAAAATATCTGCTTCTACTTTGTAATCTTTAAGATCAGCACAGTTTCTGCGTATACGTAAAAACTGCCCCACCGGAAGGTTCTCTTTGAGGGCTCGTGGGTGAGCACTTCCGAAATGCAGCAGGCTATTTTTGTCAGTCGGTTTAGTGTAGAGTGAGCTATACAGAGCCCCCTCTTTAGCACAGATATTTACATCAAGAAAGGAGACTTGTTGTTCATTATGAGTCATGGTGAACCTCAAGTGCGGATTGAGTTGGTTTATCCAGATAAAAAAGTTGTTCAAGGTGGCAATATCACCTTCCCATATAACCAGGATATAGCGCCACCACTTTCTGATGTTATCAGAGTAGGGGTTAGGGGGCCAGATATGTTGTTCTTCTACCTGGCCCACGTACAAACACGCTATACTGGGCGCGAACGTGCTCCCCATTGAAGTGCCATGCACCTGTAAAAACAGCTGATCCTCAAACCTGAAAAAGTTTTCAGTGAGGGCGAGGCGCATCAATGTAATCACCCAGCTCACTGGTGCATCCCAGTTCCATTCCTCCTGTTCAAGGAGATTCTCTATGACCCTAATACTCTCTTCCTGTGGAATGCTCGTGTAGAGAGCTTCCACATCTAGACATACCAAGATGTTTTTGCAAGGGTCATACGTAACATCGGTTAAAAGATTAAGTAGATGTTTAGTATCCTGTACGTATGACCTGATGCGGGTTACTAGAGGACGGAGGAACCAGTCGGTATATTTCGAAAGGGGTTCCAGAAGGGAACCAATCCCGGACACAATGGGTCGTCCAGGTGGTGGTGTTTTGCCCTTGTGGATCTTCGGTATCGTGTAGAATACCGGTACCCGAGGATCTTCTGAATTCAGAAATTCGTGTTCTTTCTTGGTTATCCATTCCTGGACCAGTGCTTCGGAGGTTATGGTGCTTATTGTCCTCTTAAGCCGTATTGTTGGATCTCTCATGATGGGTCTGTAATACTTAGTATCTGCCAGTAGACTCATGCATGCTGTTCTGTAAGCGGTGGAGCTTTGTATTACCGTAGCTCCCCCTTGTCTGCTGGTTTTATGACAATGTCAGTTCTCAAACTTAAAGATTTCAGGGCCTCTCTTTCTCTTTTGTTGAGGTTGTCAAACGTACCGGTCTTCATAGGTAAATCCTCGACCTCTTTTGATACACTTTCTTCGAAAGCTATAACTTCAGGGGGCATCACTGATGTAGGCGGGCAAAAATTCGATTTTAGACGTAGAGTGGTGTGGTTTTTATCCTCTGTCTGTAATTCTTTATTCATAAAGAATGTTTTTAATCGTATCTTCCGGAAGAATTCACTCAATTCACAGCGTAGTTGGAATTTATCTAGGTATGTAGTTGGCACGAACCCGAGGCCCTTATTCAGGACTAGGGTTTCTTCAGTGCTCAAGCGATAGTCTGTAAGGTTGACCACTAGTCCCGCATTGTGCTTGTTCCTGCTATTGGTCCCTTCGTCATGCTGCGGGTGCTCACCGGTGCATTGCTGTCTTCCCATTGCACTTGCTTGTTGAAGTTGTTCTTTCTGCCGCGTCTGCCCCTTCTTCCACCCTGTCCTAAAAAACGGTTCTGATTGTAATTGGGTTGGAAGAATGGGCCTGATTGGTAATGTGGAGGTCCGTGGAAAGGTGGTTGTCCCTGGAATGGAACAGGACCAAATGGGCCAGGCCATTGATACATCTGCGGGGGTTGATACCCTTGGTTATAGTTCCCCCGTCTCGGTCTCCTCGATCTACCTCTCCAACTCTTATTCGAACCATCACTTGACCAACCCTCATTTTCTGATTCCGAATTGCTTGAATCACCCTGGTACGAAGAACCCGACTCTGAGTTCTCCTGGGTTTTGTAGTCTTCTCTTACGTACGGGTACACCTTTTCATGGGCAAATTTTTTAAGGTCTTTTTGTAACTTGTTGACCTTACTTTGCATTAGAAAATCCTTGTGTTCCCCTATCTCCTTATTTACTTCCTCTAGTTTTTTCTTATAGAGTGTAATCTTTATTTCAGTCATCAGTGCGTCTTCGCTGGTTTTTATCTTGACAAAAATGGCTTCTGAAAGGCGCTTCGCCGTATTAATAATGAGGATCAACCAAACGCGTGTGCAGCGCCACGCGATTAGTGACCATTCTTTTTTAAAAGTTGGTCATCCAAAAATATTCTCGGGGCATTGGTAACCAGGAGGCCTCTAGGTGCTGCATTGCCCCGTAGGTATTCTGTTAAAATAGCCCCGTGGAGTAAGATCTTCATCTGGGCTCGTTTAAGTTCTTTCAGTTCGTCCCAATTTTGTGCCTGACTCAAGTTTTGACTAATATTAGTGTCTGGTAACAGTGAAGGGCCAGCCAAAATAGCTGATGCAATTTCATCTGAGTACCCCAAGCCTAGGGACTCCGACGCAGTAAGTGATCCCACAGTATTCATGTTTGTATAAATAGATCGGGTATATACAAACGTGGGGTGCACACGGCTAGTCGAAAATGTGAACGATAAAAATTAATAAAAATTGAAAAGTGATGAAAAAATGAGCGATAAAAAAGGCAGATCATTGAGAGACGGCAAAACACCTGGGAGCTTCTCCCATACGTGGGTATATATAAACAGGTTTCAATTTGTAAACCCCTTCTTTTTATAACTATCGGACGCCCCACAGCTGTGCGCTGCGCTAAACTACTATCACTAACAGAGTGAGATACTTCTCACTCCTTGAAGGGCTGAGAGGAACTCGCGAGGGAGTGCACCCTCCCGTGTATTAACACTATTGCACACAAAGTACTCCCTGATTGTTAATCCGGGAAACCCGGACAACCTTAATAACTTAAATCTGAGTCAATGCTGGTGGAATGTCCCTATAGTAAGCTATGACAGATCTTCACCTAAGGGTGAGGAAGGAGGCAACTCCTTTTGTTTTATATTCCCTCACACACCCTAGTGGTGTCATGCTTCATCATCGGGACACCCTGATGCCTAAAGGTCAGGGTGGGCTCAACCATATCTCAGGGAGCGCTTAGAAGATTTTTGGGCCAGAGGGGGATAAAGAGTAAAACTCCTCTGTCAGATCCCGGTTTCCCTTTATTCTTGGATCTGGCAGGGATATTAAAAGATAGAGAAATAGGGTCCGGTGGGATATTATGGTCCTAGGACCCTACTGCCAACATGTTTCAGTCCACGTCTGCCCCGTAAAGGGTGCTGGACTTTCTTCAGGGCAAGAACTGTGACCCCCTGGAAAAACAAGAGGTATGGGAATTACCCTACGCTCAATATATTTAAGGGCAGATAGCTGCTCCTTATTTAAACAACCAATTGATGCGTCGTCACTGCATCTGTAGAACGACATAAACAACAAAATTTCCACCATAGTATCATGAACTCATAGTCTGCAGGATTGTGTACCATGCAATTGTGCCACAAACCTCGTGAATATCCATTCTAATGGTGACACAGTCATGGACTATACTCTTAATTCGAGTGCGTGTTTCTTGTTTGTTAAAGTGTCTCTATTGTACACTCATGTCTGTGTTATACCCGTGTAGTGGCGGCAGCTTACCGCATCCTATATTCATACATTGCACTAGTGGGTGTAAAATTGGGTAAAACTCTCGTGTCAACCGCTCACCTGCTCTCATACCATTAAAATATCGCCACTCCCATCACTCATCTCTTTCACTCCAATACCGCTCCTTACCCCAAATTGGGAGAGGTTCCACTTCTCGCTGGACCTCAATTTTTGGAGTAGCCCTGTAGTCAAACCCTGAAGTGGATGTAATGCATACGTTGCGCAGGGCATATTGTTGCAACAAAGGTACCATGTCACAAAATGGCACCGTAGTTAATATAAGAACCGGGAGGACGAGAAATAAAAAGAAAAAGAAAAAGAACGTAAGTAAAAGTCAGGCCGTCCCGCTGTTTAGAGCGGAAACGTGCCGATCCATACCTGCATCACGCTTTTCGATAGGAGTTACTTACGCCATCAAGGGTCCTACCCTGCTGACCGATCTAATCGTATTAGGTCCCAGCCGCTTGGTGAACCGCTACACTGAACAACTCTGTTTTTAAAGAGAACCTTATTTCCATACTTGAGTCGATGCAACCTCTTCCGGTGCTGTGTGTTGACGTCACTACGTTTATCGTGAACTATCAACGTGGAGCGAACATGAAACACGTGTTGCTCCCTCACCCTAATGGTCATGGGAAATGTAGTTCCAGATCATTTGCTACCCTAATAGTCATGGAATATGTAGTTTGTGAATGCGATGTCAGAGTATACGAACCACTGGAAACTTTATTTAATCTGACACCAATCAATTTCCCTCTTATTAGAGTAAAGTACGATGGCCCTTAAGATATAAGCACGTATGTGCCGGTGCTGTATTCACTATGTTAAGGTCTTTCAAATTCTTTTGTACAGTACACCTCGCATCTATGTAAACATAGTCCCACGTGACTCAGAGAGAACAATATAAGAGATTTTTACGCCTCATGGTGTGCTTATAGGGACTGTTACTACTCTCCCTAATAATAGCTATTATACAAAACTATGTTACATATTTCCTCATTTCCCATGGAAGTAATTAACGCGGTAGGAGGAAGGGGAACCTGTCTGAGATAAACTTTATTCGTTTTGTATTTTGACTTGTGTCCTAGTACTTGGCATAACCATTAGGTACTACACATAGATCCGGTTATAGAAAACGCCCGGCGGATTTCTAAAAAACAGGGATTGAGTCTATGAATTAAAAGAAAGTGATAGGGGAATCTAATGTCGCACTAGGTGCGTGTTATGTTACACGCTGACCTATCTATTCTTGTTGAGTTGATTCCACGGTATGGAATCATTCAATCCTGTAAGGTGGGTTTTGAGCCTATACACCCACCGCTGTTCGCGTTCTAATAGGATTCTCGTGATGTCACCTTCCCCTTTTACCTTCTCAATCACTGTCCACCATAGGTCCCTGTCAGTATGCTTCTTTTCAACATAGTGGGCTGTCAGTTTTGTTGCTGTGATTGCGCGTCTAATGGTACTTCTGTGTTCGCTAATGCGAACCTTCACTTTTCTTCCTGTCATTCCCACATACATGAGATTGCATGGACATTTGATCAAGTAAATTACTTTTTCACTGTTGCAATTAGTGTGCGTACGTTGTTCCCATGCGTGGTGCATACCAAGATCTACTTCCTTGGTGTGCTTGGTCAAGGGACACACCACGCACGATCCGCAAGGATAGTGGCCAGTAACCGGCTTTTGGTTCCAAAGTGTTGGCTGTTCATTTATTCTGGTTTTCCGGAAATCTGTGTGCACTAATGAGTCTCTAATGCTTCTATTTCTTCTAAATGAAAACATCGGTTTCTCAAACTTAAGTTTGTTGGAGGTCAAGACCGCCCATTTCTTGTTTATAATCCTCTTGATGTCATTAGAAGATGCATTAAACGTCGTTACACAGATCAGTTTCTCTTTCTCTTCTTTAGGAGTGGATTCTAATAGGGCCTCTCTTGGGGTGTTACGAGATCGTTTCTTTGCTCGTTCTATAATCTTCAAGGGGTATGCTCTCTCCTCTAATTTACTCGACAAAATATCTGCTTCTACTTTGTAATCTTTAAGATCAGCACAGTTTCTGCGTATACGTAAAAACTGCCCCAACGGAAGGTTCTCTTTGAGGGCTCGTGGGTGAGCACTTCCGAAATGCAGCAGGCTATTTTTGTCAGTCGGTTTAGTGTAGAGTGAGCTATACAGAGCCCCTCTTTAGCACAGATATTTACATCAAGAAAGGAGACTTGTTGTTCATTATGAGTCATGGTGAACCTCAAGTGCGGATTGAGTTGGTTTATCCAGATAAAAAAGTTGTTCAAGGTGGCAATATCACCTTCCCATATAACCAGGATATAGCGCCACCACTTTCTGATGTTATCAGAGTAGGGGTTAGGGGCCAGATATGTTGTTCTTCTACCTGGCCCACGTACAAACACGCTATACTGGGCGCGAACGTGCTCCCCATTGAAGTGCCATGCACCTGTAAAAACAGCTGATCCTCAAACCTGAAAAAGTTTTCAGTGAGGGCGAGGCGCATCAATGTAATCACCCAGCTCACTGGTGCATCCCAGTTCCATTCCTCCTGTTCAAGGAGATTCTCTATGACCCTAATACTCTCTTCCTGTGGAATGCTCGTGTAGAGAGCTTCCACATCTAGACATACCAAGATGTTTTTGCAAGGGTCATACGTAACATCGGTTAAAAGATTAAGTAGATGTTTAGTATCCTGTACGTATGACCTGATGCGGGTTACTAGAGGACGGAGGAACCAGTCGGTATATTTCGAAAGGGGTTCCAGAAGGGAACCAATCCCGGACACAATGGGTCGTCCAGGTGGTGGTGTTTTGCCCTTGTGGATCTTCGGTATCGTGTAGAATACCGGTACCCGAGGATCTTCTGAATTCAGAAATTCGTGTTCTTTCTTGGTTATCCATTCCTGGACCAGTGCTTCGGAGGTTATGGTGCTTATTGTCCTCTTAAGCCGTATTGTTGGATCTCTCATGATGGGTCTGTAATACTTAGTATCTGCCAGTAGACTCATGCATGCTGTTCTGTAAGCGGTGGAGCTTTGTATTACCGTAGCTCCCCCTTGTCTGCTGGTTTTATGACAATGTCAGTTCTCAAACTTAAAGATTTCAGGGCCTCTCTTTCTCTTTTGTTGAGGTTGTCAAACGTACCGGTCTTCATAGGTAAATCCTCGACCTCTTTTGATACACTTTCTTCGAAAGCTATAACTTCAGGGGGCATCACTGATGTAGGCGGGCAAAAATTCGATTTTAGACGTAGAGTGGTGTGGTTTTTATCCTCTGTCTGTAATTCTTTATTCATAAAGAATGTTTTTAATCGTATCTTCCGGAAGAATTCACTCAATTCACAGCGTAGTTGGAATTTATCTAGGTATGTAGTTGGCACGAACCCGAGGCCCTTATTCAGGACTAGGGTTTCTTCAGTGCTCAAGCGATAGTCTGTAAGGTTGACCACTAGTCCCGCATTGTGCTTGTTCCTGCTATTGGTCCCTTCGTCATGCTGCAGGTGCTCACCGGTGCATTGCTGTCTTCCCATTGCACTTGCTTGTTGAAGTTGTTCTTTCTGCCGCGTCTGCCCCTTCTTCCACCCTGTCCTAAAAAACGGTTCTGATTGTAATTGGGTTGGAAGAATGGGCCTGATTGGTAATGTGGAGGTCCGTGGAAAGGTGGTTGTCCCTGGAATGGAACAGGACCAAATGGGCCAGGCCATTGATACATCTGCGGGGGTTGATACCCTTGGTTATAGTTCCCCCGTCTCGGTCTCCTCGATCTACCTCTCCAACTCTTATTCGAACCATCACTTGACCAACCCTCATTTTCTGATTCCGAATTGCTTGAATCACCCTGGTACGAAGAACCCGACTCTGAGTTCTCCTGGGTTTTGTAGTCTTCTCTTACGTACGGGTACACCTTTTCATGGGCAAATTTTTTAAGGTCTTTTTGTAACTTGTTGACCTTACTTTGCATTAGAAAATCCTTGTGTTCCCCTATCTCCTTATTTACTTCCTCTAGTTTTTTCTTATAGAGTGTAATCTTTATTTCAGTCATCAGTGCGTCTTCGCTGGTTTTTATCTTGACAAAAATGGCTTCTGAAAGGCGCTTCGCCGTATTAATAATGAGGATCAACCAAACGCGTGTGCAGCGCCACGCGATTAGTGACCATTCTTTTTAAAAAGTTGGTCATCCAAAAATATTCTCGGGGCATTGGTAACCAGGAGGCCTCTAGGTGCTGCATTGCCCCGTAGGTATTCTGTTAAAATAGCCCCGTGGAGTAAGATCTTCATCTGGGCTCGTTTAAGTTCTTTCAGTTCGTCCCAATTTTGTGCCTGACTCAAGTTTTGACTAATATTAGTGTCTGGTAACAGTGAAGGGCCAGCCAAAATAGCTGATGCAATTTCATCTGAGTACCCCAAGCCTAGGGACTCCGACGCAGTAAGTGATCCCACAGTATTCATGTTTGTATAAATAGATCGGGTATATACAAACGTGGGGTGCACACGGCTAGTCGAAAATGTGAACGATAAAAATTAATAAAAATTGAAAAGTGATGAAAAAATGAGCGATAAAAAAGGCAGATCATTGAGAGACGGCAAAACACCTGGGAGCTTCTCCCATACGTGGGTATATATAAACAGGTTTCAATTTGTAAACCCCTTCTTTTTATAACTATCGGACGCCCCACAGCTGTGCGCTGCGCTAAACTACTATCACTAACAGAGTGAGATACTTCTCACTCCTTGAAGGGCTGAGAGGAACTCGCGAGGGGAGTGCACCCTCCCGTGTATTAACACTATTGCACACAAAGTACTCCCTGATTGTTAATCCGGGAAACCCGGACAACCTTAATAACTTAAATCTGAGTCAATGCTGGTGGAATGTCCCTATAGTAAGCTATGACAGATCTTCACCTAAGGGTGAGGAAGGAGGCAACTCCTTTTGTTTTATATTCTCTCACACACCCTAGTGGTGTCATGCTTCATCATCGGGACACCCTGATGCCTAAAGGTCAGGGTGGGCTCAACCATATCTCAGGGAGCGCTTAGAAGATTTTTGGGCCAGAGGGGGATAAAGAGTAAAACTCCTCTGTCAGATCCCGGTTTCCCTTTATTCTTGGATCTGGCAGGGATATTAAAAAGATAGAGAAATAGGGTCCGGTGGGATATTATGGTCCTAGGACCCTACTGCCAACATGTTTCAGTCCACGTCTGCCCCGTAAAGGGTGCTGGACTTTCTTCAGGGCAAGAACTGTGACCCCCTGGAAAAACAAGAGGTATGGGAATTACCCTACGCTCAATATATTTAAGGGCAGATAGCTGCTCCTTATTTAAACAACCAATTGATGCGTCGTCACTGCATCTGTAGAACGACATAAACAACAAAATTTCCACCATAGTATCATGAACTCATAGTCTGCAGGATTGTGTACCATGCAATTGTGCCACAAACCTCGTGAATATCCATTCTAATGGTGACACAGTCATGGACTATACTCTTAATTCGAGTGCGTGTTTCTTGTTTGTTAAAGTGTCTCTATTGTACACTCATGTCTGTGTTATACCCGTGTAGTGGCGGCAGCTTACCGCATCCTATATTCATACATTGCACTAGTGGGTGTAAAATTGGGTAAAACTCTCGTGTCAACCGCTCACCTGCTCTCATACCATTAAAATATCGCCACTCCCATCACTCATCTCTTTCACTCCAATACCGCTCCTTACCCCAAATTGGGAGAGGTTCCACTTCTCGCTGGACCTCAATTTTTGGAGTAGCCCTGTAGCCAAACCCATAAGTGGATGTAATGCATACGTTGCGCAGGGCATATTGTTGCAACAAAGGTACCATGTCACAAAATGGCACCGTAGTTAATATAAGAACCGGGAGGACGAGAAATAAAAAAGAAAAAGAAAAAGAACGTAAGTAAAAGTCAGGCCGTCCCGCTGTTTAGAGCGGAAACGTGCCGATCCATACCTGCATCACGCTTTTTCGATAGGAGTTACTTACGCCATCAAGGGTCCTACCCTGCTGACCGATCTAATCGTATTAGGTCCCAGCCGCTTGGTGAACCGCTACACTGAACAACTCTGTTTTTAAAGAGAACCTTATTTCCATACTTGAGTCGATGCAACCTCTTCCGGTGCTGTGTGTTGACGTCACTACGTTTATCGTGAACTATCAACGTGGAGCGAACATGAAACACGTGTTGCTCCCTCACCCTAATGGTCATGGGAAATGTAGTTCCAGATCATTTGCTACCCTAATAGTCATGGAATATGTAGTTTGTGAATGCGATGTCAGAGTATACGAACCACTGGAAACTTTATTTAATCTGACACCAATCAATTTCCCTCTTATTAGAGTAAAGTACGATGGCCCTTAAGATATAAGCACGTATGTGCCGGTGCTGTATTCACTATGTTAAGGTCTTTCAAATTCTTTTGTACAGTACACCTCGCATCTATGTAAACATAGTCCCACGTGACTCAGAGAGAACAATATAAGAGATTTTTACGCCTCATGGTGTGCTTATAGGGACTGTTACTACTCTCCCTAATAATAGCTATTATACAAAACTATGTTACATATTTCCTCATTTCCCATGGAAGTAATTAACGCGGTAGGAGGAAGGGGAACCTGTCTGAGATAAACTTTATTCGTTTTGTATTTTGACTTGTGTCCTAGTACTTGGCATAACCATTAGGTACTACACATAGATCCGGTTATAGAAAACGCCCGGCGGATTTCTAAAAAACAGGGATTGAGTCTATGAATTAAAAGAAAGTGATAGGGGAATCTAATGTCGCACTAGGTGCGTGTTATGTTACACGCTGACCTATCTATTCTTGTTGAGTTGATTCCACGGTATGGAATCATTCAATCCTGTAAGGTGGGTTTTGAGCCTATACACCCACCGCTGTTCGCGTTCTAATAGGATTCTCGTGATGTCACCTTCCCCTTTTACCTTCTCAATCACTGTCCACCATAGGTCCCTGTCAGTATGCTTCTTTTCAACATAGTGGGCTGTCAGTTTTGTTGCTGTGATTGCGCGTCTAATGGTACTTCTGTGTTCGCTAATGCGAACCTTCACTTTTCTTCCTGTCATTCCCACATACATGAGATTGCATGGACATTTGATCAAGTAAATTACTTTTTCACTGTTGCAATTAGTGTGCGTACGTTGTTCCCATGCGTGGTGCATACCAAGATCTACTTCCTTGGTGTGCTTGGTCAAGGGACACACCACGCACGATCCGCAAGGATAGTGGCCAGTAACCGGCTTTTGGTTCCAAAGTGTTGGCTGTTCATTTATTCTGGTTTTCCGGAAATCTGTGTGCACTAATGAGTCTCTAATGCTTCTATTTCTTCTAAATGAAAACATCGGTTTCTCAAACTTAAGTTTGTTGGAGGTCAAGACCGCCCATTTCTTGTTTATAATCCTCTTGATGTCATTAGAAGATGCATTAAACGTCGTTACACAGATCAGTTTCTCTTCTCTTCTTTAGGAGTGGATTCTAATAGGGCCTCTCTTGGGGTGTTACGAGATCGTTTCTTTGCTCGTTCTATAATCTTCAAGGGGTATGCTCTCTCCTCTAATTTACTCGACAAAATATCTGCTTCTACTTTGTAATCTTTAAGATCAGCACAGTTTCTGCGTATACGTAAAAACTGCCCCAACGGAAGGTTCTCTTTGAGGGCTCGTGGGTGAGCACTTCCGAAATGCAGCAGGCTATTTTTGTCAGTCGGTTTAGTGTAGAGTGAGCTATACAGAGCCCCTCTTTAGCACAGATATTTACATCAAGAAAGGAGACTTGTTGTTCATTATGAGTCATGGTGAACCTCAAGTGCGGATTGAGTTGGTTTATCCAGATAAAAAAGTTGTTCAAGGTGGCAATATCACCTTCCCATATAACCAGGATATAGCGCCACCACTTTCTGATGTTATCAGAGTAGGGGTTAGGGGGCCAGATATGTTGTTCTTCTACCTGGCCCACGTACAAACACGCTATACTGGGCGCGAACGTGCTCCCCATTGAAGTGCCATGCACCTGTAAAAACAGCTGATCCTCAAACCTGAAAAAGTTTTCAGTGAGGGCGAGGCGCATCAATGTAATCACCCAGCTCACTGGTGCATCCCAGTTCCATTCCTCCTGTTCAAGGAGATTCTCTATGACCCTAATACTCTCTTCCTGTGGAATGCTCGTGTAGAGAGCTTCCACATCTAGACATACCAAGATGTTTTTGCAAGGGTCATACGTAACATCGGTTAAAAGATTAAGTAGATGTTTAGTATCCTGTACGTATGACCTGATGCGGGTTACTAGAGGACGGAGGAACCAGTCGGTATATTTCGAAAGGGGTTCCAGAAGGGAACCAATCCCGGACACAATGGGTCGTCCAGGTGGTGGTGTTTTGCCCTTGTGGATCTTCGGTATCGTGTAGAATACCGGTACCCGAGGATCTTCTGAATTCAGAAATTCGTGTTCTTTCTTGGTTATCCATTCCTGGACCAGTGCTTCGGAGGTTATGGTGCTTATTGTCCTCTTAAGCCGTATTGTTGGATCTCTCATGATGGGTCTGTAATACTTAGTATCTGCCAGTAGACTCATGCATGCTGTTCTGTAAGCGGTGGAGCTTTGTATTACCGTAGCTCCCCCTTGTCTGCTGGTTTTATGACAATGTCAGTTCTCAAACTTAAAGATTTCAGGGCCTCTCTTTCTCTTTTGTTGAGGTTGTCAAACGTACCGGTCTTCATAGGTAAATCCTCGACCTCTTTTGATACACTTTCTTCGAAAGCTATAACTTCAGGGGGCATCACTGATGTAGGCGGGCAAAAATTCGATTTTAGACGTAGAGTGGTGTGGTTTTTATCCTCTGTCTGTAATTCTTTATTCATAAAGAATGTTTTTAATCGTATCTTCCGGAAGAATTCACTCAATTCACAGCGTAGTTGGAATTTATCTAGGTATGTAGTTGGCACGAACCCGAGGCCCTTATTCAGGACTAGGGTTTCTTCAGTGCTCAAGCGATAGTCTGTAAGGTTGACCACTAGTCCCGCATTGTGCTTGTTCCTGCTATTGGTCCCTTCGTCATGCTGCGGGTGCTCACCGGTGCATTGCTGTCTTCCCATTGCACTTGCTTGTTGAAGTTGTTCTTTCTGCCGCGTCTGCCCCTTCTTCCACCCTGTCCTAAAAAACGGTTCTGATTGTAATTGGGTTGGAAGAATGGGCCTGATTGGTAATGTGGAGGTCCGTGGAAAGGTGGTTGTCCCTGGAATGGAACAGGACCAAATGGGCCAGGCCATTGATACATCTGCG
Source organism: Calotriton arnoldi (assembly GCA_963921515.1). NCBI lineage: Eukaryota > Metazoa > Chordata > Amphibia > Caudata > Salamandridae > Calotriton > Calotriton arnoldi. The sequence continues at coordinate 6,224 of CAWUFW010017173.1, read as the reverse complement.
GGGGTTGATACCCTTGGTTATAGTTCCCCCGTCTCGGTCTCCTCGATCTACCTCTCCAACTCTTATTCGAACCATCACTTGACCAACCCTCATTTTCTGATTCCGAATTGCTTGAATCACCCTGGTACGAAGAACCCGACTCTGAGTTCTCCTGGGTTTTGTAGTCTTCTCTTACGTACGGGTACACCTTTTCATGGGCAAATTTTTTAAGGTCTTTTTGTAACTTGTTGACCTTACTTTGCATTAGAAAATCCTTGTGTTCCCCTATCTCCTTATTTACTTCCTCTAGTTTTTTCTTATAGAGTGTAATCTTTATTTCAGTCATCAGTGCGTCTTCGCTGGTTTTTATCTTGACAAAAATGGCTTCTGAAAGGCGCTTCGCCGTATTAATAATGAGGATCAACCAAACGCGTGTGCAGCGCCACGCGATTAGTGACCATTCTTTTTAAAAAGTTGGTCATCCAAAAATATTCTCGGGGCATTGGTAACCAGGAGGCCTCTAGGTGCTGCATTGCCCCGTAGGTATTCTGTTAAAATAGCCCCGTGGAGTAAGATCTTCATCTGGGCTCGTTTAAGTTCTTTCAGTTCGTCCCAATTTTGTGCCTGACTCAAGTTTTGACTAATATTAGTGTCTGGTAACAGTGAAGGGCCAGCCAAAATAGCTGATGCAATTTCATCTGAGTACCCCAAGCCTAGGGACTCCGACGCAGTAAGTGATCCCACAGTATTCATGTTTGTATAAATAGATCGGGTATATACAAACGTGGGGTGCACACGGCTAGTCGAAAATGTGAACGATAAAAATTAATAAAAATTGAAAAGTGATGAAAAAATGAGCGATAAAAAAGGCAGATCATTGAGAGACGGCAAAACACCTGGGAGCTTCTCCCATACGTGGGTATATATAAACAGGTTTCAATTTGTAAACCCCTTCTTTTTATAACTATCGGACGCCCCACAGCTGTGCGCTGCGCTAAACTACTATCACTAACAGAGTGAGATACTTCTCACTCCTTGAAGGGCTGAGAGGAACTCGCGAGGGGAGTGCACCCTCCCGTGTATTAACACTATTGCACACAAAGTACTCCCTGATTGTTAATCCGGGAAACCCGGACAACCTTAATAACTTAAATCTGAGTCAATGCTGGTGGAATGTCCCTATAGTAAGCTATGACAGATCTTCACCTAAGGGTGAGGAAGGAGGCAACTCCTTTTGTTTTATATTCCCTCACACACCCTAGTGGTGTCATGCTTCATCATCGGGACACCCTGATGCCTAAAGGTCAGGGTGGGCTCAACCATATCTCAGGGAGCGCTTAGAAGATTTTTGGGCCAGAGGGGGATAAAGAGTAAAACTCCTCTGTCAGATCCCGGTTTCCCTTTATTCTTGGATCTGGCAGGGATATTAAAAGATAGAGAAATAGGGTCCGGTGGGATATTATGGTCCTAGGACCCTACTGCCAACATGTTTCAGTCCACGTCTGCCCCGTAAAGGGTGCTGGACTTTCTTCAGGGCAAGAACTGTGACCCCCTGGAAAAACAAGAGGTATGGGAATTACCCTACGCTCAATATATTTAAGGGCAGATAGCTGCTCCTTATTTAAACAACCAATTGATGCGTCGTCACTGCATCTGTAGAACGACATAAACAACAAAATTTCCACCATAGTATCATGAACTCATAGTCTGCAGGATTGTGTACCATGCAATTGTGCCACAAACCTCGTGAATATCCATTCTAATGGTGACACAGTCATGGACTATACTCTTAATTCGAGTGCGTGTTTCTTGTTTGTTAAAGTGTCTCTATTGTACACTCATGTCTGTGTTATACCCGTGTAGTGGCGGCAGCTTACCGCATCCTATATTCATACATTGCACTAGTGGGTGTAAAATTGGGTAAAACTCTCGTGTCAACCGCTCACCTGCTCTCATACCATTAAAATATCGCCACTCCCATCACTCATCTCTTTCACTCCAATACCGCTCCTTACCCCAAATTGGGATATGTTCCACTTCTCGCTGGACCTCAATTTTTGGAGTAGCCCTGTAGTCAAACCCTGAAGTGGATGTAATGCATACGTTGCGCAGGGCATATTGTTGCAACAAAGGTACCATGTCACAAAATGGCACCGTAGTTAATATAAGAACCGGGAGGACGAGAAATAAAAAAGAAAAAGAAAAAGAACGTAAGTAAAAGTCAGGCCGTCCCGCTGTTTAGAGCGGAAACGTGCCGATCCATACCTGCATCACGCTTTTTCGATAGGAGTTACTTACGCCATCAAGGGTCCTACCCTGCTGACCGATCTAATCGTATTAGGTCCCAGCCGCTTGGTGAACCGCTACACTGAACAACTCTGTTTTTAAAGAGAACCTTATTTCCATACTTGAGTCGATGCAACCTCTTCCGGTGCTGTGTGTTGACGTCACTACGTTTATCGTGAACTATCAACGTGGAGCGAACATGAAACACGTGTTGCTCCCTCACCCTAATGGTCATGGGAAATGTAGTTCCAGATCATTTGCTACCCTAATAGTCATGGAATATGTAGTTTGTGAATGCGATGTCAGAGTATACGAACCACTGGAAACTTTATTTAATCTGACACCAATCAATTTCCCTCTTATTAGAGTAAAGTACGATGGCCCTTAAGATATAAGCACGTATGTGCCGGTGCTGTATTCACTATGTTAAGGTCTTTCAAATTCTTTTGTACAGTACACCTCGCATCTATGTAAACATAGTCCCACGTGACTCAGAGAGAACAATATAAGAGATTTTTTACGCCTCATGGTGTGCTTATAGGGACTGTTACTACTCTCCCTAATAATAGCTATTATACAAAACTATGTTACATATTTCCTCATTTCCCATGGAAGTAATTAACGCGGTAGGAGGAAGGGGAACCTGTCTGAGATAAACTTTATTCGTTTTGTATTTTGACTTGTGTCCTAGTACTTGGCATAACCATTAGGTACTACACATAGATCCGGTTATAGAAAACGCCCGGCGGATTTCTAAAAAACAGGGATTGAGTCTATGAATTAAAAGAAAGTGATAGGGGAATCTAATGTCGCACTAGGTGCGTGTTATGTTACACGCTGACCTATCTATTCTTGTTGAGTTGATTCCACGGTATTGAATCATTCAATCCTGTAAGGTGGGTTTTGAGCCTATACACCCACCTCTGTTCGCGTTCTAACAGGATTCTCGTGATGTCACCTTCCCCTTTTACCTTCTCAATCACTGTCCACCATAGGTCCCTGTCAGTATGCTTCTTTTCTACATAGTGGGCTGTCAGTTTTGTTGCTGTGATTGCGCGTCTAATGGTACTTTTGTGTTCGCTAATGCGAACCTTCACTTTTCTTCCTGTCATTCCCACATACATGAGATTGCATGGACATTTGATCAAGTAAATTACTTTTTCACTGTTGCAATTAGTGTGCGTACGTTGTTCCCATGCGTGGTGCATACCAAGATCTACTTCCTTGGTGTGCTTGGTCAAGGGACACACCACGCACGATCCGCAAGGATAGTGGCCAGTAACCGGCTTTTGGTTCCAAAGTGTTGGCTGTTCATTTATTCTGGTTTTCCGGAAATCTGTGTGCACTAATGAGTCTCTAATGCTTCTATTTCTTCTAAATGAAAACATCGGTTTCTCAAACTTAAGTTTGTTGGAGGTCAAGACCGCCCATTTCTTGTTTATAATCCTCTTGATGTCATTAGAAGATGCATTAAACGTCATTACACAGATCAGTTTCTCTTTCTCTTCTTTAAGAGTGGATTCTAATAGGGCCTCTCTTGGGGTGTTACGAGATCGTTTCTTTGCTCGTTCTATAATCTTCAAGGGGTATGCTCTCTCCTCTAATTTACTCGACAAAATATCTGCTTCTACTTTGTAATCTTTAAGATCAGCACAGTTTCTGCGTATACGTAAAAACTGCCCCAACGGAAGGTTCTCTTTGAGGGCTCGTGGGTGAGCACTTCCGAAATGCAGCAGGCTATTTTTGTCAGTCGGTTTAGTGTAGAGTGAGCTATACAGAGCCCCTCTTTAGCACAGATATTTACATCAAGAAAGGAGACTTGTTGTTCATTATGAGTCATGGTGAACCTCAAGTGCGGATTGAGTTGGTTTATCCAGATAAAAAAGTTGTTCAAGGTGGCAATATCACCTTCCCATATAACCAGGATATAGCGCCACCACTTTCTGATGTTATCAGAGTAGGGGTTAGGGGGCCAGATATGTTGTTCTTCTACCTGGCCCACGTACAAACACGCTATACTGGGCGCGAACGTGCTCCCCATTGAAGTGCCATGCACCTGTAAAAACAGCTGATCCTCAAACCTGAAAAAGTTTTCAGTGAGGGCGAGGCGCATCAATGTAATCACCCAGCTCACTGGTGCATCCCAGTTCCATTCCTCCTGTTCAAGGAGATTCTCTATGACCCTAATACTCTCTTCCTGTGGAATGCTCGTGTAGAGAGCTTCCACATCTAGACATACCAAGATGTTTTTGCAAGGGTCATACGTAACATCGGTTAAAAGATTAAGTAGATGTTTAGTATCCTGTACGTATGACCTGATGCGGGTTACTAGAGGACGGAGGAACCAGTCGGTATATTTCGAAAGGGGTTCCAGAAGGGAACCAATCCCGGACACAATGGGTCGTCCAGGTGGTGGTGTTTTGCCCTTGTGGATCTTCGGTATCGTGTAGAATACCGGTACCCGAGGATCTTCTGAATTCAGAAATTCGTGTTCTTTCTTGGTTATCCATTCCTGGACCAGTGCTTCGGAGGTTATGGTGCTTATTGTCCTCTTAAGCCGTATTGTTGGATCTCTCATGATGGGTCTGTAATACTTAGTATCTGCCAGTAGACTCATGCATGCTGATCTGTAAGCGGTGGAGCTTTGTATTACCGTAGCTCCCCCCTTGTCTGCTGGTTTTATGACAATGTCAGTTCTCAAACTTAAAGATTTCAGGGCCTCTCTTTCTCTTTTGTTGAGGTTGTCAAACGTACCGGTCTTCATAGGTAAATCCTCGACCTCTTTTGATACACTTTCTTCGAAAGCTATAACTTCAGGGGGCATCACTGATGTAGGCGGGCAAAAATTCGATTTTAGACGTAGAGTGGTGTGGTTTTTATCCTCTGTCTGTAATTCTTTATTCATAAAGAATGTTTTTAATCGTATCTTCCGGAAGAATTCACTCAATTCACAGCGTAGTTGGAATTTATCTAGGTATGTAGTTGGCACGAACCCGAGGCCCTTATTCAGGACTAGGGTTTCTTCAGTGCTCAAGCGATAGTCTGTAAGGTTGACCACTAGTCCCGCATTGTGCTTGTTCCTGCTATTGGTCCCTTCGTCATGCTGCGGGTGCTCACCGGTGCATTGCTGTCTTCCCATTGCACTTGCTTGTTGAAGTTGTTCTTTCTGCCGCGTCTGCCCCTTCTTCCACCCTGTCCTAAAAAACGGTTCTGATTGTAATTGGGTTGGAAGAATGGGCCTGATTGGTAATGTGGAGGTCCGTGGAAAGGTGGTTGTCCCTGGAATGGAACAGGACCAAATGGGCCAGGCCATTGATACATCTGCGGGGGTTGATACCCTTGGTTATAGTTCCCCCGTCTCGGTCTCCTCGATCTACCTCTCCAACTCTTATTCGAACCATCACTTGACCAACCCTCATTTTCTGATTCCGAATTGCTTGAATCACCCTGGTACGAAGAACCCGACTCTGAGTTCTCCTGGGTTTTGTAGTCTTCTCTTACGTACGGGTACACCTTTTCATGGGCACATTTTTTAAGGTCTTTTTGTAACTTGTTGACCTTACTTTGCATTAGAAAATCCTTGTGTTCCCCTATCTCCTTATTTACTTCCTCTAGTTTTTTCTTATAGAGTGTAATCTTTATTTCAGTCATCAGTGCGTCTTCGCTGGTTTTTATCTTGACAAAAATGGCTTCTGAAAGGCGCTTCGCCGTATTAATAATGAGGATCAACCAAACGCGTGTGCAGCGCCACGCGATTAGTGACCATTCTTTTTAAAAAGTTGGTCATCCAAAAATATTCTCGGGGCATTGGTAACCAGGAGGCCTCTAGGTGCTGCATTGCCCCGTAGGTATTCTGTTAAAATAGCCCCGTGGAGTAAGATCTTCATCTGGGCTCGTTTAAGTTCTTTCAGTTCGTCCCAATTTTGTGCCTGACTCAAGTTTTGACTAATATTAGTGTC